>JAJOOH010002333.1:0-28412 GCA_029582605.1 Solanum gracilifrons | reverse complement strand
TTTTTCCAAAATTTCTCATAGACGCCTGTTAAGACCTTAGAAATTGTGCCAGTTGGACCCCACGGACAAACTGGCCCATTTTCAAGGCTAAACGAGTCCAAGAGCAGGTTAACCCCCTATTTAGCAGATTTTCGTGTGCGATCATCGATATTTTGGTGATCCGTAATTCCAACGTGATTTTTTGCCGAAATTTTTTATTGACATCCGTTTAAACCTTAGAAATGTAATCAGTTAGTCCCCATGGCCAAACTGACCCATTTTCAAGGACAAACGATCCCAAAGCAGGTATAGCCCCTATTTTTCCTATTTTAGTGTGACATATAGTCGATGGATTTTTTGGTGATACGAATTTACGACGTTATTTTGGTTGAAATTTTTCGTTGACTTCCGTTAAGACCTTAGCAATGAAGCCAGTTGGTCCCAACAGCCAAACCTACCCATTTTCAAGGTCAAACGAGCCCCACAACAGGTAAAGCCCCAAATTTGCAGATCTTTATGTGTTGTAGTAAATGTATTTTTTTGTGATCCAGAATTCAGACATAATTTTTGCGAAAATATTTCGTGAACGTCTGTTAAGACCTTAGCAATATAGCTAGTTGGTCCCCACGGGCAAACCATTCATTTTCAACGTCAAACAAGTAACAAAACAGGTAAACCCCTAATTTTTCGCATTTTCTTGTTCTATAGTCCCTGGATTTTTTGGTGATCTAAAATTCCGACGCATTTTTTGCCGAAAGATTTGATAGACGTCCGTTAAGACATTAGGAATAGAGTAGGTTGGTCCCGCAGTAAAATTGACCTATTTTTCAAGGTTAAACGAGCCCAAACCAGGTAAACCAGCAATTTTGCCAATTTTCGTTTCCTGTAGTCCATTGAATTATAAGTGATACAGAATTCCAACGTGATTTTTACTAAACAATTTCATGGACGTAAGTTTAGAGCATATCAATGGAGCGAGTTGGTCCCCACGGCCAAACCCGACCCATTTTCAAGGTCGAACGAGCCCAGAGTAGGTAAACCCTTCATTTTACCGATTTTCGTGTGCTATAGTCCACTGATATTTGACGATTCGGAATTTCGACGTGATTTTTGCCAAAGTTGTTTATGGACATTCATTACGACCTTAGAATTGGAGCCAATTAGTTCTTATAGCCAAATCGACCTATTTTAAACGTCAAGCTAGTCCCATAGCAGGTAAACACCCCTCCCCCCAATTTTACTGATTTTTGTAAGCTATAGTTCGTGGGTTTTTGGTGATTCTGTATCCCAAAGTGATATTTGCCAAAAAATTTCATGGACATCCGTTAATATCCCAGAAATAGGGCGAGTTGATCCCCACGGCTAAAGTGTCCCATTTACAAGGTCTAAGATCCCCAAAGCAGGTGAACCCCCTCAGTTTGCAAATTTTCATGTGCTATAGTCCATTGATTTTTTGCTGATGCAGAATGAGGAAGTGATTTTTGCCGAACTTTTTCATTGACGTCTGTTAAGACCTTAGCAATCTAGCCAGTTGGTCCCCACGGCAATATCGGCCCAATTTAAAGGTCAAACGAGTCCCAGAGAACAGGTAAACCTCTCATTTTTGCTGGTATTCATGTGCTAGAGTCAATGGATTTTTTGGTGAACCTGAATTCAACTGTGATTTTTGCCGAAACTTTTCATGAATATCCGTTAAGACCTTAGTAATAGAAATTGATGGTCCCCATGACCATACCAACCCATTTTCAAGGTCAAACGAGTCATAGAACAGGTAAACCCCTTGTTTTGCGCATTTTCATGTACTATAGTCCATGGTTTTTTGGTGATCAAAAATTCCGATGCGTTTTTTGCCAAAATATTTCATAAACATCCGTTAAGACATTAGCAATAGAGTAGATTAGTCCCACAGTAATATTGAACTATTTTTCAAGGTTAAACGAGCCCAAAACAGGTAAACCACCAATTTTGCCAATTTTCGTTTCTTGTAGTCCATTGAATTATAAGTGATACAGAATTCCAACGTAATTTTTACTAAACAATTTCATGGACGTAATTTTAGAGCATATCAATGGAGCGATTTGGTCCCCACGGCCAAACCCAACCCATTTTTAAAGTTGAACGAGCCCAGAGTAGGTAAACCCTCCATTTTACCGATTTTGGTGTGTTATAGTCCATTGATAATTTGCTGATTCGAAATTTCGACATGATTTTTGGCAAAGTTGTTTATGGACATTCATTAAGACCTTAGAAATCGAGCCAATTAGTTCTCACAGACAAATTGGCCCATCTTAAAGGTCAAACTAGTCCCAAAGCAGGTAAACACCCCTCCCCCCCAATTTTGCTGATTTTCGTAAGGTATAGTCCATGGATTTTTGGTGATTCTGAATCCCAACGTGATATTTCCCAAAAAAATTATTGGACATCCATTAATACCTTAGAAATAGAGCGAGTTGATCCCCACGGCTAAAGTATCCGATTTACAAGGTCTAAGTTCCCCAGAGATGGTGAACCTCCTCTATTTGCAAATTTTCATGTGGTATAGTCCATCGATTTTTTTTTTATCGAGAGTTACGAACTGATTTTTGCCGAACTTTTTCATGGACGTCTGTTAAGGCTTTAGCAATCTAGCCAGTTGGTCCCCACAGCAAAACCGGCCCAATCTTAAGGTCAAACAAGTCCGAGAGAACAGGTAAACCTCTCATTTTTTCTGATTTTCATGTGCTAGAGTCAATGGATTTTTTGGTGAACCTGAATTCAGAAGTGAGTTTTGCCGAAATTTTTCATGAATATCCGTTAAGACATTAGTAACGTAACTTGATGGTCCCCACGACCATACCAACCCATTTTCAAGGTCAAACGAACCTAGAGCAGGTAAATCCCGTGTGCTAGAGTACATGGATTTTTTAATGATCTGAAATTATGACGTCATTCTATCCGAATGTTTTCATGGATGTTCATTATGACCTTACCAATGCAGCTAGTGGGTCTCCACAGGCAAACCTACCCATTTTCAATGTCAAATGTATCACATAGCAGGTAAAGCCCCAATTTTGAAGATTTTCGTGTGCTATAGTCCATGGATTTTATGGTGATCCAGAATTCCGATGTGATTTTTGACTAAATTTTTCATGAAAGTCCGTTAAGAGCTTAGTATTGTTGCAAGTGGGTCCCCATTATAAAACCGACCCTTTTTCAAGGTCAAGCGAATCCTAAAGCAGGTAAACCTCCTATTTAGCCAATTTTCGTGTGCTATAGTCAATGGGTTTTTTGGTAATCCAGAATTCAAACGTGATATTTGCCGAAATTTGTCATGGACTTCTGTGTAGTCCTTAACAATGGAGGCAGTTGGTCCCCAAGGTTAAACCGGCCCATTTCCAAGGTCAAACGAGCCCTAGAGCAGGTAAACCCCATATTTTGCCAATTCTCGTGTCCTATAATCCATGGATTTTTTGGTGATTCAGAATTCAGACATTAGTTTTTCCAAAATTTCTCATAGACTCCTATTAAGACCTTAGAAATGGAGCCAGTTGGTCCCCACTGACAAACTAGCCCATTTTCAAGGCTAAACGAGTCCAAGAGCAGGTTAACCCCCTATTTAGCAGTTTTTCGTGTGCGACCATCGATATTTTCGTGATCCATAATTCCAACGTAATTTTTGCCGAAATTTATCATTAACATCCGTTTGGACCTTATAAATGTAGTCAGTTGGTCCCCATGGCCAAACTCACCCATTTTCAAGGTCAAACGATCCCAAAGCAGGTAAATCCCCAATTTTGCCTATTTTTGTGTCATATATAGTCCATGGATTTTTTGGTGATACGGAATTACGACGTTATTTTGGCTGAAATTTTTCGTTGACTTCCGTTTAGACCTTAGCAATGGAGCTAGTTCGTCCCAACGGCCAAACCTACCCATTTTCAAGGTCAAACTAGCCCACAACAGGTAAACCCCCCAATTTACAGATTTTCGTGTGTTGTAGTAAATGTATTTAATTGTGTTCCAGAATTCAGACGTAATTTTTGCGAAAATATTTCGTGGACGTCCATTAAGACCTTAGCGATAGACCTAGTTGGTACGCACGGGCAAACCGTTCCATTTTCAACGTCAAACGAGTCACAGAACATGTAAACCCCTTATTTTGCGCATTTTCGTGTTCTATAGTCCATGGATTTTTTGGTGATCCAAAATTCCGACACGTTTTTTGCCGAAAGATTTCATAGACGTCCGTTAAGACATAAGCAATACAGTAGGTTGGTCCCATAGTAAAATTGACCTATTTTTCAAGGTTAAACGAGCCCAAACCAGGTAAACCACCAATTTTGCCAATTTTCTTTTCCTGTAGTCCATTGAATTATAAGTGATACAGAATTCCAACGTGATTTTTACTAAACAATTTCATGGACGTAATTTTAGAACATATCAATGGAGCGAGTTAGTCCCCACGGCCAAACACAGCCCATTTTCAAGGTCGAACAAGCCCAGAGTAGGTAAACCCTCCATTTTACCAATTTTGGTGTGCTATAGTCCATTGATAATTTGCCGATTCGGAATTTCGTCGTTATTTTTTTCCAAAGTTGTTTATGGACATTCATTAAGACCTTAGAAATGGAGCCGACTAGTTCTCACAGTCAAATCGGCCCATTTTAAAGGTCAAACTAGTCCCAAAGCAGGTAGACACCCCCCCACCCCAATTTTGCTGATTTTCCTAAGCAGTCCATGGATTTTTGGTGATTCCGAATCCCAACATGATATTTGCCAAAAAATTTCATGGACATCCGTTAATAGCCTAGAAATAGAGCGAGTTGATCCCCACGGCTAAAGTGTCCCATTTACAAGGTCTAAGATCACCAGAGCAGGTGAACCCTATCAGTTTGCAAATTTTCATGTGCTATAGTCCATTGATTTTTTGTTGATCCAGATTTATGAAGTGATTTTTGCCGAACTTTTTCATTGAAGTCTGTTGAGGCCTTAGCAATCTAGCCAGGTGTTCCCCACGGCAAAACCGGCCCATTTTTAAGGTCAAACGAGTCCTAGAGAACAAGTAAACCTCTCATTTTGGTCGATTTGCATGTGCTAGAGTCAATGGAATTTTTGGTGAACCTGAATTCAAAAGTGATTTTTACTGAAATTTTTCATGAATTTTCGTTAAGACCTTAGTAATGGAACTTGTTGGTCCCCACGACCATACCAACCCATTTTCAAGGTCAAACGAGCCCAGAGCAGGTAAACCCCGTGTGCTGTACTACATGGATTTTTTGGTGATCTGAAATTATGACGTCATTCTATCCGAATGTTTTCATGCATGTTCATTATGACCTTAGCAATGCAGCTAGTGGGTCCACAAAGGCAAACCTACCCATTGTCAAGGTCAAACGTGCCACATAGCACGTAAAACCCCTATTTTGAAGATTTTCGTGTGCTATAGTGCATGGCTCTTTTGGTGATCCTGAATTGCGACGTTATTTTTAACGAAATTTTTCATGGAAGTCCGTTAAGAGCTTAGTATTGTTGCCAGTTGGTCCCCATTATAAAACCGACCCTTTTTCAAGGTCAAGCGATTCCTAAAGCAGGTAAACCCCCCATTTTTGCCAATTTTTGTGTGCTCTAGTCAAAGGGTTTTTTGGTGTTCCAGAATTCAAACGTGATTTTTTCCGAAATTTGTCATGGACTTCTGTGAAGACCTTAACAATGGAGGCAGTTGGTCCCCACGGACAAAATGGCCCATTTTCAATGCTAAACGAGGTCAAGAGCAGGTTAACTCCCTATTTAGCAGATTTTCGTGTGCGACCATCGATATTTTGCTAATCCGTAATTCCAACGTGATTTTTGCCGAAATTTTTCATTTATATCCGTTTATACCTTAGAAATGTAGTCGGTTGGTCCCCATGGCCAAACTGACCCATTTTCAAGGTCAAACGATCCCAAAGCAGGTAAGTCCCCTATTTTGCCTATTTTCATGTGATATATAGTCCATGGATTTTTTGGAGATATGAAATTACGACGTTATTTTCATTGAAATTTTTTGTTGACATCCGTTAAGACCTTAGCAATGGAGCCAGGCTGTCCTAAAGGCCAAACCCACCCATTTTCAAGGTCAAACGTGCCCCACAACAGGTAAACCCCCAATTTACAGATTTTCGTGTGTTGTAGTAAATGTATTTTTTTGTGATCCAGAATTCAGACGTAATTTTTGCGAAAATATTCCGTGGACATCCGTTAAGACCTTAGCAATATAGCTAGTTGGTCCCCATGGGCAAACCGTTCCATTTTCAACGTCAAACGAGTAACAAAACAGGTAAACCCGTTATTTTGCGCATTTCCTACTTCTATAGTCCATTATTTTTCGGTGATCCAAAATTCCAACTGGTTTTTCGCCGAAAGATTTCATAGACATCCGTTAAGACATTAGCAATAGAGTAGGTTGGTCACACAGTAAATCTGACCTATTTTTCAAGGTTAAACGAGCCCAAACCAGGTAAACCACCAATTTTGCCAATTTTCATTTCCTATAGTCCATTGAATTATAAGTGATACATAATTCCAACGTCATTTTTACTAAATAATTTCATGGACGTAAGTTTAGAGCATATCAATGGAGCTAGTTGGCCCCCACGGTAAAACCCGACCCATTTTCAAGGTCGAACGAGCTCAGAGTAGGTAAACTATCCATTTTACCAATTTTCGAGTCCTATAGCCCATTGATAATTTGCCAATTCGGAATTCGATGTGATTTTAGCCAAAGTTGTTTATGGGCATTCATTAAGACCATAGAAATGGAGCTAAATAGTTCTCACAGCCAAATCGGCCCATTTTAAAGTTCAAACTAGTCCCAAAACAGTTAAACACCCCCCCTCCCCCAATTTTGCTGAATTTCGTAAGCTATAGTCCATGGATTTTTGGTGATTCTGAATCCCAACGTGATATTTGCCAAAAAATTTCATGGACATCCGTTAACACCTCAGAAATAGAGCAAGTTGATCCCCGCGGCTAAAGTGTCCCATTTACAAGGTCTAAGATCCCCAGAGCAAGTGAACCCCCTCAGTTTGCAAATTTTCATGTGCTATAGTCCATCGATTTTTTGCTGATCTAGAATTACGAAGTGATTTTTGCCGAACTTTTTAATGGACGTCTGTTAAGGCCTTAGCAATCTAGCCTTTTGGTCCCCACGGTGAAAGCGACCCAATTTTAAGGTCAAACAAGTCCTAGAGAGCAGGTAAACCTTTCATTTTAGACGATTTTCATGTGCTAGAGGTAATGGATTTTATGGTGAAGCTGAATTCAAACGTGATTTTTGCTGAAATTTTTCATGAATATCCGTTAAGACCTTAGTAATGGTACTAGTTGGTCCCCACGACCATACCAACCGATTCTCAAGGTTAAACGAACCCAGCACAGGTAAACCTCGTGTGCTATAGTACAGGAATTTTTTGGTTATCTTGAATTATGACGTCATTCTATCCGAATGTTTTCATGGATGTTCATTATGACCTTAGCAATGCAGCTAGTGGGTCCCCACAGGCAAACCTACCCATTTTTATGGTCAAACGTGCCACATAGAAGGTAAACCCCAATTCTGAAGATTTTCGTGTCCTATAGTCCATGGATTTTTTGGTGATCCAGAATTTCGACGTGATTTTTGACGAAATTTTTAATAGAAGTCCGTTAAGACCTTAGTATTGTTGCCAGTTGGTCCCCATTATAAAACCGACCCTTTTTCAAAGTCAAGCGAGTCCTAAAGAAGGTAAACCCCCCATTTTGCCAATTTTCGTGTGTTATAGTCAATGGGTTTTTTCGTGATCCAGAATTAAAACATGATTTTTGCCGAAATTTGTCATGGATTTCTGTGAAGACCTTAACAATGCAGGCAGTTGGTCCCCAATGCTAAACCGGCCTATTTCCAAGGTCAAACGAGCCCTAGAAAATGTAAACCCCGTATTTTGTCAATTCTCGTGTGCTATAATCGATGGATTTTTTGGTGATTCAGAATTCTGACATTAGGTTTTCCAAAATTTCTCATAGACGCCTGTTAAGACATTCGAAAGGGAACCAATTGGTCCCAACGGACAAACTGGCCCATTTTAAAAGCTAAACGAGTCCAAGAGCAGGTTAACCCCCTGTTTAGTAGATTTTTGTGTGCGACCATCGATATTTTGGTGATCCGTAATTCCAACGTGATTTTTGCCGAAATTTTTCATTTACATCCGTTTAGATCTTAGAAAAGTAGTCAGTTGGTTCCCATGGCCTAACTGACCCATTTTCAATGTCAAACTATCCCAAAGAAGGTAAAGCCCCGATTTTGCCTATTTTCGGGTGATATATAGTCCATGGATTTTTTGGTGATGCGGAATTACGACGTTATTTTGGCTGAAATATTTTGTTGACTTCCGTTACGACCGTAGTAATGGAGCCAGTTGGTCCCAACGGCCAAACCTACCCATTTTCAAGGTCAAACGAGCCCCACAACAGGTAAACCCCCCAATTTACAGATTTTCTTGTGTTGTAGTAATTGTATTTTTTGGTGATCCAGACTTCAGACATAATTTTTGCGAAAATATTTCGTCGACGTCCATTAAGACCTTAGCAATAGAGCTAGTTGGTCCCCACGGGCAAACCGTTCCATTTTCAATGTCAAACGAATCAAAGAACAGGTAAACCCGTTATTTTCCGCATTTTCGTGTTCTATAGTCCATGGATGTTTTGGTAATCAAAAATTCCGACGCATTTTTTGCTGAAAGATTTCATAGACGTCCGTTAAGACATTAGCATTAGAGTAGGTTGGTCGCACAGTAAAATTGACCTATTTTTCAAGGTTAAACGAGCCCAAACCAGGTAAACCACCAATTTTGCAAATTTTCGTTTCCTGTAGTCCATTGAATTATAAGTGATACAGAATTCCAACGTGATTTTTACTAAACAATTTCATGGACGTAAGTTTAGAGCATATCAATGGAGCGAGTTGGTCCCCAAGGCCAATCCCGGTCCATTTTCAAGGTCGAACGACCCCAGAGTAGGTAAACCCTCTATTTTACCGATTTTCGTGTGCTATAGTCCATTGATGAATTGTCGATTCAGAATTTCGACGTGATTTTTGCCAAAGTTGTTTATGGACATTCATTAAGACCTTACAAATTGAGCCAATTAGTTCTCACAACCAAATCGGCCCATTTTAAAGGTCAAACTAGTCCCAAAGAAGGTAAACACCCCCCCTCCCCCAATTTTGCTGATTTGCGTAAGCTATAAGTCCATGGATTTTTAGTGATTCTAAATCCCAACGTGATATTTGCCAAAAAATTTCATGGACTTCCGTTAATACCTCAGAAATAGAGCGAGTTGATCCCCACGGCTAAAGTGTCCCATTTACAAGGTCTAAGATCCCAGAGCAGCTGAACCCTTTCAGTTTACAAATTTTCATGTGCTATAGTCCATAGATTTTTTGCAAATCTAGAATTACGAAGTGATTTTTGCTGAAATTTTTCATGGACGTCTGTTAAGGCCTTAGCAATCTAGCCATTTTGTCCCCACGGCGAAAGCGGCTGAATTTTAAGGTCAAACGAGTCCTAGAGAGCAGGTAAACCTTTCATTTTAGCCGATTTTAATGTGCTAGAGTCAATGGATTTTATGGTGAACCTGAATTCAAATGTGATTTTTGCTGAAATTTTTCATGAATATCCGTTAAGACCTTAGTAATGGAACTTGTTGGCCCCCACGACCATACCAACCCATTTTCAATGTCAAACGAGCCCAAAGCAGGTAAAGCCCCAAATTTACAGATTTTTGTGTGTTGTAGTAAATGTATTTTTTGTAATCCAGAATTCAGACATAATTTTTGCGAAAATATTTCGTGGACGTCTGTTAATACCTTAGCAAAATAGCTAGTTGGTCCCCACGGGCAAACCATTCATTTTCAATGTCAAACAAGTAACAGAACTGGTAAACCCCTAAATTTTCGCATTTTCTTGTTCTATAGTCCATGGATTTTTTGGTGATCCAAAATTCCGACGCATTTTTTGCCGAAAGATTTCATAGACGTCCGTTAAGACATTACCAATAGAGTAGGTTGGTCCCACAGTAAAATTGACCTATTTTTCAAGGTTAAACGAGCCCAAACCAGGTAAACCAGCAATTTTGCCAATTTTCGTTTCCTGTAGTCCATTGAATTATAAGTGATACAGAATTCCAACGTGATTTTTACTAAACAATTTCATGGACGTACGTTTAGAGCATATCAATGGAGCGAGTTGGTCCCCACGGCCAAACCCGGCCCATTTTCAAGGTCGAACGAGCCCAGAGTAGGTAAACCCTCCATTTGACCGATTTTGGTGTGCTATAGTCCATCTTACAGCCAAATCGACCTATTTTAAACGTCAAACTAGTCCCAAAGCAGGTAAACACCCCCGCTCCCCCCCCCTTCAATTTTGCTAATTTTCGTAAGCTATAGTTCGTGGATTTTTGGTGATTCTGTATCCCAACGTGATATTTGCCAAAAAATTTCATGGACATCCGTTACTACCCCAGAAATAGAGCGAGTTGATTCCCACGGCTAAAGTGTCCTATTTACAAGATCTAAGATCCCCAGAGCAGGTGAACCCCCTCAGTTTGCAAATTTTCATGTGCTATAGTCCATCGATTTTTTGCTGATGCAGAATGACGAAGTGATTTTTGCCGAACTTTTTCATTGACGTCTGTTAAGACCTTAGCAATTTAGCCAGTTGGTCCCCACGGCAAAATCGGCCCAATTTAATGGTCAAACGAGTCCCAGAGAACAGGTAAACCTCTCATTTTTGCTGGTTTTCATGTGCTAGAGTCAATGAATTTTTTGGTGAACCTGAATTCAACAGTGATTTTTGCCGAAACTTTTCATGAATATCCGTTAAGACCTTAGTAATGGAACTTGATGGTCCCCATGACCATAGCAACCCATTTTCAAGGTCAAACGAGTCACAGAACAGGTAAACCCCTTATTTTGCGCATTTTCATGTTCTATAGTCCATGAATTTTTTGGTGATCAATATTTCGACGCGTTTTTTGCCGAAAGATTTCATAGGCATCCGTTAAGACATTAGCAACAGGGTAGGTTGGTCCCACAGTAAAATTGACCTATTTTTCAAGGTTAAACGAGCCCAAAACAGGTAAACTACCAATTTTGCCAATTTTCATTTCCTGTAGTCCATTGAATTATAAGTGATACAGAATTCCTACGTGATTTTTACTAAACATTTTCATGGACGTAATTTTAGAGCATATCAATGGAGCGAGTTGGTCCCCACGGCCAAACCCGACCCATTTTCATGGTTGAACGAGCCCAGAGTAGGTAAACCCTCCATTTTACCGATTTTGGTGTGCTATAGTCCATTGATATTTTGCCGATTCGGAATTTCGACGTAATTTTTGCCAAAGCTGTTTATGGACATTCATTAAGACCTTAGAAATGGAGCCAATTAGTTCTCACAGCCAAATCGGCCCATTTTAAAGGTCAAACTAGTCCTAAAGCAAATAAACACCCCCCTCCCCCAATTTTGCTGATTTTCGTAAGCTATAGTCCATAGATTTAATGGACATCCGTTAACACCTCAGAAATAGAGCGAGTTGATCCCCACGGCTAAAGTGTCCAATTTACAAGGTCTAAGATCCCCAGAGCAGGTGAACCCCATCAGTTTGCAAATTTTTATGTGCTATAGTCCATCGATTTTTTGCTAATCCAGAATTACGAAGTGTTTTTTGCATAACTTTATCAGTGACGTCTGTTTAGGCCTTTGCAATCTAGCCAGTTGGTCCCCACGACAAAACCGGCCCAACTTTAAGGTCAAACGAGTCCAGAGAACAGGTAAACCTCTCATTTTTGCTGATTTTCATGTGCTAGAGTCAATGGATTTTTTTGTGAACTTGAATTCAAAAGTGATTTTTGCTGAAACTTTTCATAAAAATCCGTTAAGACCTTAATAATGGAATTTGATGGTCCCCATGACCATACCAACCCATTTTCAAGGTCAAACGAGCACAGAGCAGGTAAACCCAGTGTGCTATAGTAGATGAATTTTTTGGTGATCTGAAATTATGACGTCATTCTATTCGAATGTTTTCATGGATGTTCATTATGACCTTAGCAATGCAGCTAGTGGGTCCCCACAGGCAAACCTACACATATTCAAGGTCAAACGTGCCACATAGCAGGTAAAACCCCAATTTTGATGATTGTCGTGTGCTATAGTCCATGGATTTTTTGGTGATCCAGAATTCCGACGTGATTTTTGACAAAATTTTTCATGGAAGTCCGTTAAGACCTTAGTATTGTTGCCAGTTGGTCCCGATTATAAAACCGACCCTTTTTCAATGTCAAGCGAGTCCTAAAGCAAGTAAACCCCTCATTTTGCCAATTTTCGCATGCAATAGTCTATGGGTTTTTTGGTGATCCAGAATTCAAACGTGATTTTTGACGAAATTTGTCATAGACTTCTGTGAATACCTTAACAAAGGAGGAAGTTGGTCCCCAAGGATAAACCGGCCCATTTCGAAGGTCAAACGATCCCTAGAGCATGTAAAACCCGTATTTAGCCAATTCTCATGTGCTATAATCCATGGATTTTTTGGTGATTCTGAATTCTGACATTAGTTTTTCCAAAATTTCTCATAGACGCCTGTTAAGACCGTAGAAATGGAGCCAGTTGGTCCCCACAGACAAACTGGCCCATTTTCAAGGCTAAACGAGTCCAAGAGAAGGTTAACCCCCCTATTTCGCAGATTTTCGTGTGCGACCATTGATATTTTGGTGATCCGTAATTCCGACGTTATTTTTACCAAAATTTTTCATTGACATCCGTTTAGACCTTAGAAATGTAGTCAGTTGGTCCTCATGACCAAACTGACCCATTTTCAAGGTCAAAACATCCCAAAGCAGGTAAAGCCCCAATATTGCCTATTTTGGTGTGATATATAGTCCAAGAATTTTTTGGGGATACGGAAATACGACGTTATTTTAGCTGTAATTTTTCGTGAACTTTCGTTAAGACCTTAGCAATAGAGCCAGTTGGTCCCAACGGCCAAACCTACACATTATCAAGGTCAAACGATCCCCACAACATGTAAACCCCCCAATTTACAGATTTTCGTGTGTTGTAGTAAATGTATTTTTTTGTGATCCAGAATTCAGACGTAATTTTTGTGAAAATATTTCGTGGACGTCCGTTAAGAACTTAGCAATAGAGCTAGTTGGTCCCCACGGGCAAACCGTTCCATTTTAAACGTCAAATGAGTCACAGAATAGGTAAATCCCTTATTTTGCGCATTTTCGTGTTCTATAGTACATGAAATTTTTGGTAATCCAAAATTCCGACTCATTTTTTGCGAAAATATTTCTTAGACGTCCGTTAAGACATTAGCAATAGAGTCAGTTGGTCCCACAGTAATATTGACCTATTTTTCAAGGTTAAACGAGCCCGAAACAGGTAAACCACCAAATTTGCCAATTTTAGTTTCCTGTAGTCCATTGAATTATAAGTGATACAGAATTCCAACGTGATTTTTACCAAACAATTTCATGGACCTAAGTTTAGAGCATATCAATGGAGCGAGTTGGTCCCCAAGGCCAAACGCGGCCCATTTTCAAGGTCGAAAGAACCCAAAGTAGGTAAACCTTCTATTTTACCGATTTTCGTGCGCTATAGTCCATTGATATTTTGCCGATTCAGAATTTCGACGTGATTTTTGTTAAAGCTGTTTATGGACAATCATTAAGACCTTAGAAATGGAGCCAATTAGTTCTCACAGCAAAATTGGCCCATTTTAAAGGTCAAACTAGTCCCAAAGCAGGTACACACCCCCCCTTCCCCAATTTTGCTGATTTTCGTAAGCTATAGTCCATGGATTTTTGGTGATTCTGAATCCCAACGTGATATTTGCCAAAAAATTTAATGGACATCCGTTACTACCTCAGAAATAGAGCGAGTTGATCCCCACGGCTAAAGTGTCCAATTTACAAGGTCTAAGATCCCCTGAGCATGTGAACCCCAACAGTTTCCAAATTTTCATGTGCTATAGCCCATCGATTTTTTACTGATCCAGAATTACGAAGTGATTTTTGCCGAACTTTTTCATTGACGTCTGTTAAGGCCTTAGCAATCTAGCCAGTTTGTCCCCACGGCAAAACCGGCCCAATTTTAAGGTCAAACGAGTCCCAGAGAACTAGTAAACCTCTCATTTTTGATGATTTTCATGTGCAAGAGTCAATGGATTTTTTGGTGAACCTGAATTCAACAGTGATTTTTGCCGAAACTTTTTATGAATATCCGTTAAGACCTTAGTATTGTTGCCAGTTGGTCCCCATTATAAAACCGACCCTTTTTCAAGGTCAAGCGTGTCCTAAAGCAGGTAAACCCCCCACTTTGCCAATTTTCGTGTGCAATAGTCAATGGGTTTTTTGGAGATCCAGAATTCAAACTTGATTTTTGCCGAAATTTGTCATGGACTTCTGTGAAGACCTTAACAATGGACGAAGTTGGTCCCCAAGGATAAACCGGCCCATTTCAGAGGTCAAACGAGCTATAGAGCATGTAAACCCCATATTTTGCCAATTCTCGTGTGCTATAATCCACGAATTTTTTGGTGATTCTCAATTCTGACATTAGTTTTTTCAAAATTTCTCATAGACGCCTGTTAAGACCTTAGAAATGGAGCCAGTTGGTCCCCATGGACAAACTGGCCCATTTTCAAGGCTAAACGGGTTCGAGAGCAGGTTAACCCCCTATTTAGAGGATTTTAGTGTGCGACCATTGATATTTTGGTGATCCGTAATTCCAACGTGATTTTTGCTGAAATTTTTCATTGACATCTGTTTAGACCTTAGAAATGTAGTCAGTTGGTTCCCATGGCCAAACTGACCCATTTTCAAGGTCAAACGATCCTAAAGCAGGTAAAGCCCCTATTTTGCCTATTTTCGTGTGATATATAGTCCAAGGATTTTTTGGTGATACGGAATTCCGACGTTATTTTTGCTGAAATTTTTCGTTGACTTCCATAAAGACCTTAGAAATGGAGCCAGTTGGTCCCAACGGCCAAACCTACCCATTTTCAAGGTCAAACAATCCCCCCAACAGGTAAACCCCCCAATTTACAGATTTTCTTGTGTTGTAGTAAATGTATTTTTTTGTGATCCAGAATTCAGACGTAATTTTTGCAAAAATATTTTGTGGACGTTTGTTTAGAACTTACCAATAGAGCTAGATGGTCCCCACGGGTAAACCGTTCCATTTTCATCGTCAAACGAGTCACAGAACAGGTAAACCCCTTATTTTGCGCATTTTCATGTTCTATAGTCCATTATTTTTTGGTGATAAAAAATTCTGACACGTTTTTTGCCGAAAGATTTCATAGACGTCCGTTAAGACATTAGCAATAGAGTAGGTTGGTCCCACAGTAAAATTGACCTATTTTTCAAGGTTAAACGATCCCAAAACAGGTAAACTACTAATTTTTCCAATTACGAAGTGATTTTTGTCAAACTTTTTCATTGACGTCTGTTAAGGCCTTAGCAATCTAGCCAGTTGGTCCCCACGGCAAAACCGGCCCAATTTTATGGTCAAACGAGTCCCAGAGAATAGGTAAACCTCTCATTTTTACTGATTTTCACGTGCTAGAGTCAATGGATTTTTTGGTGAACCTCAATTCAAAATTGATTTTTGCCGAAACTTTTCATGATTATCCGTTAAGACCTTAGTAATGGAACTTGATGGTCCCCATGACCATACCAACCCATTTTCAAGGTCAAACGAGCCCAGAGAAGGTAAACCCCGTGTGCTATAGTACATCGATGTTTTGGTGATCTAGATTATGACGTCATTTTATTCGAATGTTTTCTTGGATGTTCGTTATGACCTTAGAAATGTAGCTAGTGGGTCCCCACAGGCAAACCTACCCATTTTCAAGGTCAAACGTGCAACATAGCAGGTAAAACCCCATTTTTGAAGTTTCTGTGTGCTATAGTCCATGGATTTTTTGGTGATCCAGAATTCCGACGTGATTTTTGACAAAATTTTTTCATGGAAATCTTTTAAGACCTTAGTATTGTTGCCAGTTGGTCCCCATTATAAAACCAAACCTTTTTCAAGGTCAAGCGTGTCGTAAAGCAGGTAAACCCCCCATTTTGCCAATTTTCGTGCGCTATAGTCAATGGGTTTTTTGGTGATCCAGAATTCAAACGTGATTTTTGCCGAAATTTGTCATGAACTTCTGTGAAGACCTTAAGAATGGAGGCAGTTGGTCCCCAAGGCTAAGCCGGCTCATCTCAAAGGTCGAACGAGCCATAGAGCATGTAAACCCCGTATTTTGCCAATTCTAGTGTGCTATAATCCATGGATTTTTTGGTGATTCAGAATTCTGACATTAGTTTTTGCAAAATTTCTCATAAACGCCTGTTAAGACCTTAGAAATGGAGCCAGTTGGTCCCCACGGACAAACTGGCCCATTTTCAAGGCTAAACGAGTTCAAGAGCAGGTTAACTCCCTATTTAGCAGATTTTCGTGTGCGACCATCGATATTTTGGTGATCCGTAATTCCAACGTGATTTTTGCCGAAATATTTCATTGACATCCGTTTAGACCTTAGAAATGTAGTCAGTTGGTCCCCATGGCCAAACTGACCCATTTTCAAGGTCAAACGATCCCAAAGCAGGTAAAGCCCCTATTTTGCCTATTTTCGTGTGATATAAAGTCCAAGGATTTTTTGGTGATACGGAATTACGACGTTATTTAGGCTGAAATTTTTCGTTGACTTCCGTTAAGACCTTAGAAATGGAGCCAGTTGGTCCCAAAGGCCAAACCTACCCATTTTCAAGGTCAAACAAGCCCCACAACACGTAAACCCGCAATTTACAGATTTTCGTGGGTTGTAGTAAATGTATTTTCTTGTGATCCAGAATTCAGACGTAATTTTTGCGAAAATATTTCGTGGACGTCCGTTAAGACCTTAGTAATAGAGGTAGTTGGTCCCCACGGGCAAACCGTTCCATTTTCAACGTCAAACGAGTCACAGAACAGGTAAACCCCTTATTTTGCGCATTTTTGTGTTCTATAGTCCATGGAATTTTTTGTAATAAAAAATTACGAGGCGTTTTTTGCCAACAGATTTCATAGACGTCCGTTAAGACATTAGCAATAGAGTAGGTTGGTCCCACAGTAAAATTGACCTCTTTTTTAAGATTAAATGAGCCCAAATCAGGTAAACTACTGATTTTGCCAATTTTTGTTTCCTGTAGTCAATTGAGTTATAAGAGATACAGAATTGCAACGTGATTTTTACTAAACAATTTCATGAACGTAAGTTTAGAGCATATCAATGGAGCGAGTTGGTCCCCACGGCCAAACCCGGCCCATTTTCAAGGTCGAACGACCCCAGAGTAGGTAAACCCTCTATTTTACCGATTTTCGTGTGCTATAGTCCATTGATATTTTGCTGATTCAGAATTTCGACGTGATTTTTGCCAAAGTTGTTTATGGACATTCATTAAAACCTTAGAAATGGAGCCAATTAGTTCTCACAGCCAAATCGGCCCATTTTAAAGGTCAAACTAGTCCCAAAGCAGGTACACACACACCCTCCCTCAATTTTTCTGATTTTCGTAAGCTATAGTCCATGGATTTTTGGTGATTCTGAATCCCAACGTGATATTTGCCCAAAAATTTGATGGACATCCGTTAATACCTCAAAAATAGAGCGAGTTGATCCCCACGGCTAAAGTATCCCATTTACAAGGTCTAAGATCCCCAGAGTAGGTTGTTCCCCTCAGTTTGCAAATTTTCATGTGCTATAATCCATCGATTTTTTGGTGATCAAGAATTACGAAGTGATTTTTGCCGAACTTTTTCATTGACGTCTGTTAAAGCCTTAGCAATCTAGCCAGTTGATCCCCACGGCAAAACCAGCCCAATTTTGAGGTCAAACGAGTCCGAGAGAACAGGTAAACCTCTCATTTTTGCTGATTTTCATGCGCTAGAGTCAATGGATTGTTTAGTGAACCTGAATTCAAAAGTGATTTTTGTTGAAATTTTTCATGAATATCCGTTAAGACCGTAGTAATGGAACTTGTTGGTCCTCACGACCATCCCAACCCATTTTCAAGGTCAAACGAGCCCAGAGCAGGTAAACCCTGTGTGCTATAGTACATGGATTTTTTGGTGATTTGGAATTATGACGTCATTCAATCTGAATGTTTTCATGGATGTTCATTATGACCTTAGCAATGCAGCTAGTGGGTCCCCACATGCAAACCTACCCATTTTCAAGGTCAATCGTGCCACATAGCAGGTTAAACCAGAATTTTAAAGATTTTCGTGAGCTATAGTCCATGGATATTTTGGTGATCCAGAATTCCGACGTGATTTTTGACGAAATTTTTCATGGAAGTCCGTTAAGACCTTAGTATTGTTGCCAGTTGGTCCCCATTATAAAACCGACCCTTTTTCAAGGTCAAGCGAGTCCTAAAGCAGGTATACCCCCCATTTTGCCAATTTTCGTGTGCTATAGTCAATGGGTTTTTTTGTGATCCAGAATTCAAATGTGATTTTTGGTGAAATTTGTCAAGGACTTCTGTGAAGACCTTAACAATGAAGGCAGTTGGTCCCCAAGGCTAAACCGACCCATTTCGAAGGTCAAACGACCCCTAGAGCATGTAAACCCCTTATTTTGCCAATTCTCATGTGCTATAATCCATGGATTTTTTGGTGATTCAGAATTCTGACATTAGTTTTTCCAAAATTTCTGATAGACGCCTGTTAAGACCGTAGAAATGGAGCCAGTTGGTCCCCACGGACAAACTGGCCCATTTTCAAGGCTAAACGAGTCCAAGAGAAGGTTAACCCCTTTTTTAGCAGATTTTCGTGTGCGACCATCGATATTTTGGTGATCCGTAATTCTGACGTGATTTTTCCCTAAATTTTTCATTGACATCCGTTTAGACCTTAGAAATGTACTCAGTTGGTCCCCATGGCCAAACTGAAACATTTTCAAGGTCAAACGATCCTAAAGCAGTTAAATCCCCTATTTTGCCTATTTTCGTGTGATATATAGTCCCAGGATTTTTTGGTGATATGGAATTACGACGTTATTTTGGATGAAATTTTTCGTTGACTTCCGTTAAGACATTAGAAATGGAGCCAGTTGGTCCCAACGGCCAAACCTACCCATTTTCAAGGTCAAATGAGCCCCACAACAGGTAAACCCCCCAATTTACAGATTTTCGTGTGTTGTAGTAAATGTGTTTTTTTGTCATCCAGAATTCAGACGTAATTTTTGCGAAAATATTTCGTGGACGTCCGTTAAGACCTTAGCAATAGAGCTAGTTGGTCCCCACGGGCAAACCGTTCTATTTTCAACGTCAAACGAGTCACAGAACAGGTAAACCGCTTATTTTGCGCATTTTCGTGTTCTATAGTCCATGGATTTTTTGGTGATCCAAAATTCCGACGCCTTTTTTGCCGAAAGATTTCATAAACGTCCGTTAAGACATTAGCAATAGAGTAGGTTGGTCCCATAGTCAAATTTACCTATTTTTCAAGGTTAAACGAGCCCAAAACAGGAAAACTACCAATTTAGCCAATTTTCGTTTCCTGTAGTCCAATGAATTATAAGTGATATAGAATTCCAACGTGATTTTTACTAAACAATTTCGTGGACGTAAGTTTAGAGAATATTAATGTAGCGAGTTGGTCCCCACGGCCAAACCCGACCCATTTTCAAGGTTGAACGACCCCAGAATAGGTAAACCCTCCATTTTATCGATTTTCGTGTGCTATAGTACATTGATATTTTGCCGATTCAGAATTTCGACGTGATTTTTGGCAAAGCTGTTTATGGACATTCAATAAGACCTTAGAAATGGAGCCAATTAGTTATCACAGCCAAATCGGCCATTTTAAAGGTCAAACTAGTCCCAAAGCAGGTAAACACCCCCCCTCCCCCAATTTTGCTGATTTTTGTAAGCTATAGTCCATGGATTTTTGGTGATTCTGAATCCCAACGTGATATTTGCCAAAAAAATTAATGGACATCCGTTAACACCTCAGAAATAGAGCGAGTTGATCCCCACGGCTAAAGTGTCCCATTTACAAGGTCTAAGATCCCCAGAGTAGGTGAATCCCCTCAGTTTGCAAATTTTCATGTGCTATAGTCTATTGATTTTTTGCTGATCCAGAATTACGAAGTAATTTTTGCGGAACTTTTTCATTGACTTCTGTTAAGGCCTTAGCAATCTAGCGAGTTGGTCCCCACGGCAAAACCGGCCCAATTTTAAGGTCAAACGGGTCCCAGAGAACAGGTAAACCTTTCATTTTAGCTGATTTTCATGTGCTAGAGTCAATGGATTTTATGGTGAGCCTATATTCAAAAGAGATTTTTGTCGAAATTTTTCATGAATATACGTTAAGACCTTAGTAATGGAACTTGTTGGTCCCCATGACCATACCAACACATTTTCAAGGTCAAACAAGCTCAGAGCACGTAAACCCCGTGTCCTAAAGTACATGGATTTTTTGCTGATCTGGAATTATGACGTCATTTTATCAGAATGTTTTCATGGATGTTCATTATGACCTTAGCAATGCAGCTAGTGGGTCCCCACAGGCAAACCTACCCATTTTGAAGGTCAAACGTGCCACATAGCAGGTAAAACCACAATTTTGAAGATTTTCGTGTGCTATAGTCCATGGATTTTTCGGTGATCTAGAATTACGACGTGATTTTTGACGAAATTTTTTCATGAAAGTCCGTTAAGACCTTAGTATTGTTGCCACATGGTCCCCATTATAAAACTGACCCTTTTTCAAGGTCAAGCGAGTCCTAAATCAGGTAAAACCCCCATTTTGCCAATTTTCGTGTGCTATAGTCAATGGGTTTTTTGGTGATCCTGAATTCAAACGTGATTTCTGCCGAAATTTGTCATGGACGTTTGTGAAGACCTTAACAATGGAGGCAGTTGGTCCCCAAGGCCAAACCGGCCCATTTCCAAAGTCAAACGAGCCTTAGAGCATGTAAGCCTCGTATTTTGCCAATTCTCGTGTTCTATAATCCACAGATTTTTTGGTGATTCAGAATTCTGACATTAGTTTTTCCAAAATTTCTGATAGAAGCCTGTTAAGACCTTAGAAATGGAGCTAGTTGGTCCCCACGGACAAACTGGCCCATTTTCAAGGCTAAACGAGTCCAAGAGCAGTTTAAACCCCTATTTAGAAGATTTTCGTGTGCGACCATCGATATTTTGGTGATCTGTAATCCCAACGTGATTTTTGCCGAAATTTTTCATTGACATCTGTTTAGACCTTAGAAATGTAGTCAGTTGGTCCCCATGGCCAAACTGACCCATTTTCAAGGTCAAACGATCCCAAAGCAGGTAAAGCCCCAATTTTGGATATTTCCGTGTGTTGTAGTAAATGTATTTTTTTGTGATCCAGAATTCAGACGTAATTTTTGCGAAAATGTTTCGTGGACGTCCGTTAAGACCTTAGTAATAGAGGTAGTTGGTAAGCTATAATCCATGGATTTTTGGTGATTCTGAATCCCAACGTGATATTTGCCCAAAAATTTAATGGACATCCGTTAATACCTCAAAAATAGAGCGAGTTGATCCCCACGGCTAAAGTGTCCCATTTACAAGGTCTAAGATCCCCAGAGCAGGTGAATCCCCTCAGTTTGCAAATTTTCATGTGTTATAGTCCTTTGATTTTTTGCTGATCCAGAATTGCGAAGTGATTTTTGCCGAACTTTTTCATTGACATCTGTTAAGGCCTTTGCAATCTAGCCAGTTGGTCCCCACGGCAAAACTGGCCCAATTTTAAGGTCAAACGAGTCCTAGGGAAAAGGTAAACCTCTTATTTTTGATGATTTTCATGTGTAGAGTCAATGGATTTTTTGGTGAACCTGAATTCAAAAGTGATTTTTGTCGAAACTTTTCATGAATATCTGTTAAGACCTTAGTAATGGAATTTGTTGGTCCCCACGACCATACCAACCCATTTTCAAGGTCAAACGAACCCAGAGCAGGTAAACTCCCCATTTTGCCGATTTTGGTATGCTATAATACATGGATTTTTTGGTGATCCGGAATTACGACGTCATTCTATTAGAATTTTTTCATGGACGTCCGTTATGACCTTAGAAATGCAGCTAGTGGGTCCCCACAGGCAAACCGACCCATTTAAAGGTCAAACGTGCCTCACAACATGTAAAACCCCCATTTTGAAGATTTTCGTATGCTATAGTCCATGAATTTTTTGGTGATCCAGAATTTCGGCGTTATTTTGGGCGAAATTTTTCATGCGTGTCTGTTAATACCTTAGTATTGTTGCCAGTTGGTCCCCATGATAAAACCGACCTATTCTCAAGGTCAAACGAGTCCTAGAGCAGATAAACCCCCAATTTTGCCGATTTTCGTGTGCTATAGTCCATGGGTTTTTGGTGATCCAGAATTCCGACGTGATTTTTTCGAAATTTTTCATGGACTTCGGTGAAGACCTTAACAATGGAGCCAGTTGGTCCCCAAGGCTAAACCGACCAATTTTCAAGGTCAATTGATCCCTAGAGCATGTAAACCCCTTATTTTGTCAATTCTTGTGTGCTATAATCCATAGATATTTTGGTGATTCAGAATTCTAACGTCAGTGTTTCCGAAATTTCTCATGGATGCCTGTTGAGACCTTAGAAATGGAGTCAGTTGGTCCCCCCGGACAAATTGGCCCATTTTCAAGGTTAAACGAGTCCAAGAGTAGGTTAACCTCCTATTTAGCAGATTTTCGTGTTCGTCCATCGATAATTTATGTGATCCGAAATTCCAATGTGATTTTTGCCGAAATTTTTCGTAGAAATCCCTTTAGACCTTGGAAATGTAGTCAGTTGGTCCCCATGGCCAAATTGACCCATTTTCAAGGTCAAATGAGCCCAAAGCAGGTAATGCCCCTATTTTGCCTATTTTCGTGTGCTATATCGTCAATGGATTTTTTGGTGATTATGAATTCCAACTTGATTTTTACTGAAATATTACATGGACGTCCGTTAAGACGTTAACAATGGAGCTAGTTGGTCCACACGGCCAAACCGACCCATTTTCTAGGTCAAACGATCCTAGAAAAGGTTAATCCCCCATTTTTCCAATTTTAGTGTGCTCTATAGTCCATCCATTTTTTGGTGATCCAGAATTCCGACGTCATTTTTGCTGAATGTTTTCATTGACGTCCGTTAAGTCTTTTGCAATGGAGCTAGTGGTTCCCCATGAACACATCAGCCCATTTTCAAGTTCAAATGATCCCAAGAACAGGTAAATCCCATATATTACTGATTTTCATGTGCTATAGTACATGTATTTTTTGGTGATCCAAAACTACGACATGATTTTTGCAACAAAAAGTCGTTGACATCCGTTAAGACCTTAGAAATGGAGCGAGTTGGTCCCCACAGCCAAACTAGCCGATTTTTATGGTCAAAGGAGACCTAGAGCAGGTAAACCTTGCATTTTGCTGATTTTCTGTGCTATAGTCCATGGATTTTTACAGAAAATTTTCATGGACTTCCGTTAAGACCTTACCAATGGAACCAGTTGGTCCCTATGGGCAGACCGGCCCATTTTCATGGTCAAACAAGCGCAAAAGTAGGTAAATTCCCCATATTGTCAATTTTTGTGATAGTCCATGGATGTTTTGGTGATCCAACATTCTGACGTGATTTTTGCTAATTTTTTTCATGGACGTGTTATGACCTTAGCAATGGAGCTAGTTGGTCGCCACAGCCATATCGATGCATTTTCAAGGTCAAACGAGCCCGAAAGCAACTAAACCCTCCATTTGCCGATTTTCTTATTCTATAGTCCATTGAATTTTAAGTAATTTGGAATTCCAACGTGATTTATGTCAAACAAATTCAGAGATGTCTGTTTAAACCATATCAATAGAACCAGTTGGTCCCCACGGCAAAATCGGCACATTTTCTAGATTAAACGAGCCTAGAGCAAGTAAACTGCCCATTTATCAATTTTAGTGTGCTATAGTACATATAATTTTTTGTGAACCACAATTCCGATGTGATTTTCGATGAAATTTTTCATGGACGTCCGTTAGGACTTTATCAATGAAGCATGTTGGTCCCACGGCCAAACCGGCCCATTTTCAAGGACAAACAAGCGCCAAAGTAGGTAAATCCCCCTTTTTAAAAATTTTCGTGTGTTATAGTCCATGGATATATAGTGATCTAGAATTCCGACGTGATTTTTGCCGAAATTTTTCATGAACATCCGTTAATACCTTAGAAATGGAGCCATTTCAACCCTACAGCCAAACCGACTCATTATCAAGGTCAAACGAGCTCCAGAGCAGGTAAATCTCCCTATTTCGCCGATTTTTGTGTGCTATATAGTCAATGATTTTTGGGTGATTCAGAATTTCGACGAAATTTTTGTCGAAATTTTCAATGGACGTCTGTTTAGATCTTAAAAATGAAGGCACTTGGTCCCTACGGAAAAACCAATCCATTTTTAAGGTCAAACAAGACCTAGAGCAAGTAAATCCCCCATTTTGCTGAGTTTCATGTGCTATAGGCCATGGATTGTTTGGTGATACGAAATTTCGATGTTATTTTAGCTAAACTTTTCGTTGACGTCCGTTAAGGCCTTAGAAATGGAGCCAGTTGGTCCCCACGGCCAAACATACCCATTTTGAAGGTAAAATGAGCTCCATAACAGGTAAACCCCCTATTTTGCAGATTTTTGTGTGTTGTGTAGTCCATGCATTTTTTATTGATCCAGAATTCGGATGTAATTTTAACGAAAATATTTCGTGGTCGTCCGTGATGACTTTAGCAATAGAGCTAGTTGGTCCCCACGGGTAAACTGTTCCATTTTCAACGTCAAACGAGTCGCAAAGCAGGTAAACCCCTTATTTTGTTCATTTTTGTGTTGTATATTCCATGGATTTTTTGGTGAACCAGAATTTCGATGTGATTTTTGTCGAAATTTTTCATGGACTTCTGTGAAGACCTTAACAATGGAGTCAGTTGGTCCCCAAGGCTAAACCGTCCAATTTTGAATGTCCAATGAACCCTAAGCATGTAAACCCCGTATTTTGCCAATTCTCGTGTGCTATAATCCATTGATTTTTTGGTGATTCCAAATTCTGACATCAGTGTTTCCAAAATTTCTCATGGATGCTTGTTAAGACCATAGAAATGGAGCCAGTTGGTCACCACGGCCAAACTGGCCCATTTTCAAGGTTAAATGAGTCTAAGAGCAGGTTAACCCCCCATTTGGTAGATTTTCGTGTGGGTCCATCGATATTTTGGTGATCCGGATTTCCAACGTGATTTTTGCCAACATTTTTCATAGAAATCTGTTTAGAACTTAGAAATGTAGTTTGTTGGTCCCCATGGCCAAACAGACCCATTTTCAAGGTCAAACGAGCCCAAAGCAGGTAAATCCCCTATTTTGCCTATTTTCGTGTGCTATTTAGGCCATGGATTTTTTGGTGATCTTGAATTCCGACTTGATTTTTGTCGAAATATTACATGGACGCTCGTTAAGACGTTAACAAAGGAGCTAGTTGATCCACACGGCCAAACCGACCCATTTTCAAGGTCAAACGATCCCCGAAAAGGTAAATCCCCCATTTTGTCAATTTTCGGTTGCTCAATAGTCCATCCATTTTTTGGTGATCCAGAATTCCGACGTCATTTTTGCCGAATGTTTTCATGGACGTCCGTTAAGACTTTTGCAATGGATCTAGTGGTTCCCCATGAGCAAATCAACCCATTTTCAAGGTCAAACGAGCCCAAGAGCAGGTAAACCCCATATATTGCTGCTTTTCATGTGCTATAGTACATGTATTTTTTGATGATCCAAAAGTACGACATGATTTTTGCCATAATTTTTCATTGACATCCGTTAAGACCTTACAAATTGAGCGAGTTGGTCCCCACAGCCAAACTGGCCAAATTTCAAGGTCAAAGGAGCCCTAGAGCAGGTAAACCTTGCATTATTCCGATTTTCGTGTGCTATAGTCCATGGATTTTTTGGTGATCCGAAATTCAAACGTGATTTTTGCTCAAATTTTCATGAACATCTATTAAGACGTTAGACATGGAGCTAGTTTGTCCCCACAGACAAATCGACTCATTTACACGATCAAAAGGAGCCCTAGAGTAGGTAAACCCCCTGTTTTGCCGATTTTCGTGTGTTATAGTCAATGAATTTTTTAGTGGTCCAGAATTCCGAAGTAATTTCATCCGAATTTTTTAATGAACGTCTGTTAAGACCTTAGAAATAGAGTCAGTGGGTCCCTATGGATAAACCAACCCATTTACAAGGTCAAACGAGCCCAGTGCCTGTAAAACCCTCATTTTGTCGATTTTCGTGTTATATAGTCTTTGGATTTTTAGGTGATCCAGAATTTCGACGTGATTTTAACCAACATTTTTCATGCACATCTGTTAAGACCTTAGAAATGCAGCCAATTAGTTCCCACGGGGTTAAGGACTTATTTTGAAGGTCAAACAAGCCCAGAGCAGGTAAATCCTCATTTTTGCCCATTTTCATGTGCTATAGTCCATTGAATTTTTGGAGATCTGGAATTCCGACGTAATTTTTGCCAAATTTTTCATGTAAGTTTGTTAAGACCTTAGCAATGGATCCAGTATGTCCCAAAGGACAAATCGGCCCACTTTCAAGGTCAAACGACTCCAAAAGCAGGCAAATCTCCGATTTTGCCAATTTTCGTGTACTATTGACCATGGATTTTTGGTGATCTGAAATTTTGACTTAATTTTTGCCTAAATTTTTCATAGACGTCCGTTAAGACCTTAACAATGGAGCTACTTGGTCCCCACGGCCAAACCAATGCATTTTAAAGGTCAAACGAGCCTAGAGCAGGTAAACCCCCCATTTTAACAATTTTTGTGTGCTATAATCCATGAATTTTTTGGTGATCTAGAATACCGACGTAGTTTTTTGCGACAAAATTTCATGGACATCCGTTAAAAACTTAGCAATGGAGCAAGTTGGTCCCTACGGCCTAACTGGTCCATTTTCAACTTCAATCCATCCCAGAGCTGGTAAACCTCCCATTTGGCCGATATTCTTGTACTTTTGTCCATGGATTTTTTGGTGATCCAGAATTCTGACGTGATTTTTGCAAAAACTTTTAATGGACTTCCGTTAAGACCTTAGCAATGTAGCCAGTTGGTCCTTACGGGAAAACCGACCCATTTTCACGGTCCAACGAGTGCAAAAGAAAGTAAATCCCCAATATTGTCAATTTTTTTCATAGTCCATGGATTTTTCGGTGATCCAAAATTTTGACGTGATTTTTTTTTTTTCATGGACGTGTTATGTCCTTAGCAATGGAGCTATTTGGTCACCACGGCCATATCGGTGCATTTTCAAGGTCAAACGAGCCCCAAAGCAAGTAAACCCTCCATTTGCCGATTTTCTTATGCTATAGTCTATCGAATTTTAAGTGATTCGGAATTCCAACGTGATTTTTGTCAAACAATTTCATGGACGTCCGTTTAAACCATATCAATAGAACCAGTTGGCCTCCACGGAAAAATCGGCACATTTTCTGGATTAAACGAGCCCCAGAGCAAGTAAACAGCCCATTTATCTATTTTAATGTGCTATAGTCCATAGAATTTTTTGTGAATAAAAATTCACTCGTGATTTTCGATGATATTTTTCGTGGACATCCGTTAGGACCCTATCAATGTAGTATGTTAGTCCCTACGGCCAAACCGGCCCATTTTTAAGGTCAAACAAGCCCCAACGTAGGTAAATCCCCTTTTTTCTAATTTTCGTGTGCTAGACTACATGGATATATGGTGATCTAGAATTCCGACATAATTTTTGCTGAAATTTAACATGGACGTCCGTTAAGACCATAGAAATGGAGCCATTTTAACCGTACAGCCAAACCGACGCATTATCAAAGTCAAACGAGCCTCAGAGCAGGTAAATCCCCCTATTTTGCCAATTTTTGTGTGCTATATAGTCCATGGATTTTTTGGTAATTCAGAATTCCGAAGTAATTTTTGTCGAAATTTTTCATGGACGTCCGTTTAGATTTTAAAAATGGAGGCAGTTGGTCCTTACGGCAAAACCAACGCATTTTTAAGGTCAAACGAGACCTAGAGAAGGTAAACCTCCAATTTTGCCGAGTTTCATGTGCTATAGCCCATGGATTTTTTGGTGGTATGAAATTCCGAAGTTATTTTAGCCAAAAATTTTGGTTGACGTCCGTTACGACCTTAGCAATGGAGCTACTTGGTCCCCACGGCCAAACCAATGCATTTTAAAGGTCAAACGAGCCCAGAGCAGTTAAACCCCCCATTTTTCCAATTTTCATGTTCTATAGTCCATGAATTTTTTGGTGATCTAGAATACCGACGAAGTTTTTTGCGACAAAATTTCATGGACATAC
>JAJOOH010002332.1:0-20549 GCA_029582605.1 Solanum gracilifrons | reverse complement strand
ACACATTATTGCATTTAACTAATAAATTTTTTCATTGACCATCTTCATAGGTTCGTGTGAATAAGAGATATCTATGACGATCCACATTGAATATTCACAAAAGAATCTGCAATATTATTTTGTGCGAAGCTTATTATTCAAGTCTGCACTTAAATTTTCTGAATTGATAATCATGTGCAACGCATGTGTTGAAAATCTAGTGTATATATATATATATAAGAATTGGTGATTTAATCATCTTCTAGCTGATTTAAGTTAAAAGTTTTATAGACTAAATCATCTACTAGTAGTATATAAGTAATGCAGGTACATTAATGATATATATCATATATAGTTGTACTGACAGAATAGTGCAAATTGAGAATTTAGAACATGCTGCCTACTAAACTGAAGTGCTTTATAACATTGAGATATCTATTGGGTAGAAAGTGAACGTTAGAGCATTAATCTAATTCCCTCATAATTGTTCAAGTGTACACTTAGCCAAGACGGAACAACAGATAAGGGCTTTTCGATTCAATTATCCGAAGAGGATGTCAAATTATCTAGAATCCACGATCAACTGATGTAAGTAATGCAAGGAAGAAGAAGGTTACTTGGGAGAGAAGAGGAGAAAAATCTTTCATATCACTGAATGAATGTATTGTACTACATTATATACAGTACTGACACTTCTAACAAACTTTCTATCTGACTTATTCTAACCAACTCTACTCATCATTAATTAAGCTCACTTAATCAAGTGATTAGATTTAACAACCAACTACTGTTAACTACTTCAACTAATCAGTGTACATCTACACATTTATTGATTTCTTTCACACTCCCCTCAAGCTAGAGGCTATGAAAATGTTCTTCATCCCTAGCTTGGACATCAAATATGAGTGTAGGTGTCGACCAAGTCCTTTTGTGAACTGGTCAGCAGGATGTTCTGCAGTAGGCAAATAGACAGGCATAATCAGACCTTCTTGAACCTTTTCTCTAATAAAATGACAGTCTATGTCAATGTGTTTGGTCCTTTCGTGGAAGACAGGATTGGCAGCTAGTTAGAGTATTGTCAGAGAACAATGTAACAGGAACCTTAATATCTATTCCAAGCTCTTTAAACAAGCTAGTCATCCACACCACTTCTGCAACTGAAGAAGCCATGACCATGTATTCAGCTTCAGCTGAACTCTGATCGTCCTCATTTAGGGCTTCTTTTTAATAGATTTAGTGCTCTCAAATGCATATTTTGTGCCAATAACTGATGTAAATCCTTAAATTTCAGGTATTTGGATTGAGAAACAAAACATGGACACTAATGAGTAAAAAGAAACAAGACAGCTGAAAGGCCGTAGAAAAGAAGGCCTGAGGATCGCCTAATCCATTGGGTGAATCTACGAATGGTTGATGTCTCGCCTAATGTTCCAGTGTGCCAAGCCCTAAAGGAGAAAATCAAGTATGCGATAGAAAGGAGCAGTCGGCGAGTCGTCGAACGGTTCCGCGATGCAGTGCCATATCGCCCAAAATTACAAAGCTTGAAGTTGTTGAAGGCCAAAGCAAAAAGGTGATGGAATTGACCAAAGGGAGGATCGCCGATCCAATCAACGATCCCGACTTGTTGCGCCGAATAGTCCTTCGCAGCACATTTTTGGGCGACTATAAATACATTTTTAAATCTTTATTTTAGTATCAAACATTCAATAGTTTTCATTTTTATTCGGTTTTCAAGTTTGAGAGTTGAGAACTGAGTTTATAGACAATATTTCCTTAGCTTTGAAGATTTCCAATTCTAAGAAATTGGAAGTGGGTGTTGAATATTCTTCATCTTAGACCTTTGTAAAGACTATATCAATCCTATCCACTTGATGGAAACACAACTTGGTAACGATTTTTACCTTTTTATGATGTCTAGCTAAAATCCCAATTCTTGGGGTGTGATTATGTGATTATGGGTTGATTTAGCTGCTGGGTATTGTTAATTAATAGTGTAAATGTTGTTTAAAAGTGATTTCGTTCATTAATTGTGGTTGAATTAATGAGCTGTAGTTGCAAATACAATCCTAACTTCGTTTTTTTACTTGCTCGAGAGAGAGGTTTTAACCAAAATTTCGAAATCGATAGTCTGTGGATATTGGGTTTTTATGGGTTCAGCTCGAGAGAGTGAACCCTAAATACTTTTCCACACATTCAGCTCAAGAGAGTGAATGGACTAAAGCGAAGGCTGTTCTTAATTGCTGCTTATTGGTGTTCGAGAGAAACCAATTTGATTCGAGGTAAATTATTCGAGAGAAAGTTTACCCCATTAAACTCTAGCTTATTCACTGATTTATAACTATTCACTATTAATTGCAATTACCCGGTTACCTACCTTAGCCCATAATCCAATCACATCCCAAGAACTCGTCCCTATACTTGTTATTTTCGTATTATTTGTTGTTGTAGCTGATAGTTGAAACAAATCCCCCTGATATTTGACACTTGTGTCACCCATAACTTGAACCATGCTTTTATTCGTAAATATTTTTAGCTATGATTGACTTGATCATATCCTTACTTACCTATTGATTTCAATTACAAACCACTCCCTTGGGACTCGACCCCAACTCACTAGTTGGGTTATATTACTACTTTACGATCATTGGCACTTAGTATTGGATGAAGTGCCCTGATATGTGAAATCAACTCCTGGAAACATTAGCTCGTTTCTTAGACTTCCAAGATATAGGAGATTTCCCATATTGCATCAAGTAACCAGTAATTGATCTCTTACTATTAATACAAACTCCCCAGTCAGCATCACAATATATCCTCAATAGTTCATCACCATCAAATGCCATAAATATCCCAGTTCCTGGTTCATATTTCACATATTTAACCAACCCCATAGCTACTTCCATATGAGATTTCTTTGGAGAATGCAAAAATTGACTCAGACGTTGCACAACAAATGTAATGTCTGGTCTGGTGGTTGTGAGGCATAGTAACCTCCCAATAAGTTTCTGATAACCAATGGGGTCTTCCAGTCCTCTGGATGTTCATGTGACAAAGGTATATGCTAATCAAATTCAGCTATAGTAAGCCTCTGGTTCTGATCCATTGGAATTGGAACAGGTTTAGCACCTGCAAGTTCCATAGCTGCCACTAATTCCAAAGCATATTTTCTTTGATACATTAAGATGCCAGCTTTGCTTCTAGCAAATTCAATGCCAAGAAAGTATTGTAGCTCTCCCAAGTCTTTGATTCTGAAGGTTGTATGTAGGACTTATTTAGTGTGTTGTATCATAGAGTGATCATTTTCAATCAACAACAAATCATCTACATATACCAAGACCATGGCTATCTTATCTCTTCCTCTTTGTAAACCAGCTGAAGTCAGGGCTGTGTTTAATATTCCATTGCCTGGATGCTTGCTTAAGTCCATACACGAATTTTAGAAGTCTACACACTTGACCATCACCTTTTCTCTGTTTGGAAAAACTTCTGGTATAGTCATATACACTTCTTCATATAGGTCTCCTTGGAGAAATGCATTGTAGACATCCATCTGATGTAACATCCATCCTTTAGATGCTGTTATAGAGATAATTGCTGCTATAGAGATAATAGTCATGACTGTGTTCATCTTGACCACAGGGGAAAAGGTCTCTTGGTAATCCAATCATTCTTTTTGGTTGTATCCATTTGCTACTAATCTAGCCTTAAATCTTTCAATCTCCCCATCTGCGTTATACTTGATTTTATATACCCATTTACATCCTATTGTATTCTTGTCCTTGCGAAGTTTTACAATTTCCCAAGTGTTATTGTCTTCCACTGCCTATATTTCATCTTTCATGGTTGTCATCCACCTCTTATCAACTGCAACTTCGGCATAGCTAGAAGGCTCAGTTTTTATTGAAAATTTGTTCATAAAACTCTGATATTTTGGTGAAAGACATCATGGTCGATATAGTCACCAATGGAATACATACAAGTACTTGATCATGCCTTAACTACATAGTCTTTGTGCCATATAGGAGGTTTGGATCTCCTTGTTGATCTCCTGATATCAGAAGTATTAGCATTAGAAGGCAAAACCTCTTCAATGTTATCTAAAACAATACCAATATTTTCATGCGGTAACCCCATATTAGCTATATTATTCTCCCCCTCCATATTAACACCATTATTCTACTCTTCTATATCAACATTAATGGGAGGTAAAACTTCATGATCCTCTGATCCAATGTCAACCGAAACACCATTGTGAGAATGCACTATCAAATCATCATATGAGAAGTGGTATTGTAGCATAGTGACATCTTCCTGTGCCCCTGAACATTTTCTTTGAATGGGAAAATTCCTTCCATGAACACAACATCTTTACTAACAAAAAATGTTTTAGTTGCAAGGTCATACAACTTGTAACCTTTCTGATATGTACTATAACCAGCTAGTATAGCCTTCACAGCCCTAGGGCTGAATTTTTCCTTCTGAGTAAGATTGGTTGCAAAAGACAAGCACCCTATAACTCTCAAATGCACTAATGAAGGAAGCTTGTTATACAATAATTCAAAAGATGACTTGCCATTGAGCACATTGAAGGGTATTCTATTCAAAACATATATAGATGACTCTATGTATAAGCCCCAAAAACTGTTAGGCAGACCTTCTTGAAACTTGATTGCTCTGGCAGTTTTAAGGATGTGTCTGTGTCTCATTTCAACAACATCATTTTGATGTCGCATGTAAGGACAAGAGCTCTCATGTAATTTACCATATCTCTGTAACAACTGTTTGCAATCATTACTATAAAACTCTTCACCATTATCAGATCTTAGCCTTTTGACTATTTTGTCAAATTGTGTTGCTACTTCAGTGAAGAAATTTTGTAGTACCATTAAGACATTTGACTTAAGTCTGATCAAGAAAACCGATGTCCATCTTGTATGATCATCAACAATAGTGAGGAGTTATTTCATGCCATCAAAAGTATTACATTTATATGGTCCCCAAACATCAACATGTATTAATTGGAATGCAAAAGTAGACCTATGCATACTATTTAGGAAAGACAATCTAGCTTGTCTAGCAAGTTGACATATTTCACAATTCTTCAAAGTAAAAGAATTATTCTTATAAGCATTATAAAACATATGCATTTTCTTAAGGACATTTACTGGAACATGACACATCCTTTGATGTCATATAAGAACATCTTCCTTTTGTGTTGATGCAAAGCACCTGTTACCAATAGTTCCCTTCTCTGTCTGTGAGTACAGTGTGTCAAGCACATCCTTCTGCTTACCATTCTCCATCACCTTCCCAGATGAGAGATCATGTAACACACAATAATCTGGATAAAAAGTAGCACAATAATTCAAGTCTTTTGTCATCTTGAAGACTGATATAAGATTAAGCTTGAAAGCTGGCACACACAAAACATTTGTTAGAATATCACCCCCTCCTAGGCTGCAGTTTCCAACATGTAAGACTCTTGCTGAATCTCTTGTAGGCAACTGCACCTGACCTGCATGATCTAGTAGACCACCATTCATCAAAAACTTAGGATCACCTATCATATGATTAGTAGCACCAGTGTCTACAATCCATTTCACAAAAGTATTCTCATGGTGACAAAGAGTTCATGTGCCGGCTATGTTAACACTCCTATTGACAGCTCTATTTCCATAAGGATAGACCTCCTTTTGTCCAGAAAAATTTGGTGGAAAATGTGGCATTATACCCTGGTGTTGTGTACATTGTTGTAGATATGGATCATATCTAGGTTGAATAAGTTGATGACAACACTGAGGTTGCATCCTTTTGGACCTGCAAAAGCATTATCATTCAAATTGTTACCTACCAATGGACCAGTTACTACATTAGATTGTCTCTTTCCCTTGTAGTCAGCAGGATACCCAATTAGCTGAAAACAGTCTGCCTTCACATGTCCAGTTTTGTGATAAAAATCACATTTCTTCAATTTGTTGCAATCTCCTCTAGTGTGACCCTTTGTGTGGCAGTAATCACAGAAAACTTGTCCATTATAGCCCCTTTTCTGCTTGTATGTATCACCTCAGGCCTGGAAGAGTACATAGTTGTGGGAATTGAATATTCCCACGACATTTTACTAGTGTCTGCCACAATTCGCTGGCATTCATCTTGATTCACCATTGCATAAACCTGGTTAACGTTAGAAACTTGTGGCATCATCAATATCTGACTTCTAGCTTGACTATAGCTATCATTTAGTCCCATCAAAAACTGCAAAACCCTTTGATATTGTAGATGATCAGAGAATTCTCTAGACTTAGGACAATCATATGAAGGTGGAGGCATGATCAAATCATACTCATCCCATAAAGCCTTCAACTTAGAGTAATATACAGAAACTGAAGATAAACCTTGAACTAAACTTTGGCTCACTCTGTCATCGATAAAACCCATCTTATTTCTCCCCAATAAAGCTAGTTCAACAGCTCTGCTCCACAAAGTGTAATTTTCCGATCCAGTCAACATAATTTCAATTGATAATGATCCAGGAGCATCTGAAGGATACAACAAAAGAGGATGATGGTAATCAATTGAAGTTGTAATGAAAGTTGCAGTCGCGTAAGCAATTTCCCCCAAATTGCAGCTTCAAAGAAAATGAGTACAAAATCCCTCAAAAACTTCACTATATGTGAAAGTATTCCTTTCGATTCACACTCATGGATGCTCTGATACCATGTCAAATTATCTAGAATCCATGATCAACTGATATAAGTAATGCAAGGAAAAAGAAGGTTACTTGGCAGAGAAGAATTTAAAAATCTTTCATATCACTAAATGAATGTATTGTACTACATTATATACAGTACTAACACTTCTAACAAACTTTCTAACTGACTTATTCTAACCAACTCTACTCATCATTAATTAAGCTCACTTAATCAAGTGATTAGATTTAACAACCAACTACTTCAACTAATCAGTGTACATCTACACATTTATTGATTTCTTTCACAGAGGATAAATAGAGAATCTACCTCCCGTGGACATACTCTGTAATCATCAAACTACTTCACTATGGCGGCATCCCCAAATCCAAAATCCTCCCCTAATACTAATGATACGATTGTACATCACCTAGTCCCTTAAGTCCCAGAAAGCACTATTTCCATTTCTAATACCACAATATCCATCCCTAACAAATCTATATCAATAGACTTGTCATTAATACCACAAAATGCCAAGCCCTTTTTATCACAACAAATAAGGGCAACTCAAAGAATGACTTTATTCTCACAAACTCAGAGACCTACTTCGAACCAAGCCATGGAAAGCAACATGAATCCAACAAACCTCTTCCCAGTTCCCTACCCTCCATTTCCAACAACTCCCATAACAATAGGGGAGAACATTTTTATGCAACTCAGGATCCCCTGCTAAACTCATAGCCCGTTTGGATTGACTTTAAATAATAGCTTTAAAATTAAAAATAAAAAGTTAAACTAAAATGACTTTTAGTAAAAAAAAATAAAAAGTAGGGAGAGACCTTCTTTTAGTTTTTGACTTATTTTAAGTCATTTTAAACTTATTTTAAGTCATTTTTGACCTCACTAAACACTTCCTAACTTATTCTAAGTTATTTTTTATATTTGTCAAACACTTTCAGAAGTCAAAAACTAACTTAAAAGTAGGTTTGACCAACTTTTAAGCCAATCCAAACACCCTCTCAGTACTCTAATCATGGTTGGAAATATGACTTCAGGACCATGCTCTACCTTTATCAGCCATTGAAGATTGTTAGGAGGTAGGATAGTAGCCTAGAACCCCACCTTCCTAGCTTAGGTAGTCTCTGAGGGAATGAGTTTGGCAGGGGAAGCTTACAACCACCATGTCTAGATGACATCGATCCTACACCCCCCTCTGTCTTTCTGGACCCACCAAATACCTTTTTATCTCTTTCCAACTTGGGAGAAACCACTATTCAACCCTTTGAGCCAAATGCAGGTTCAAGATCCTTTCCTACAACCACCGTCCTTCTTCCCGTATCAAGCTTAGGAAGGAGCTCTATCCCATGGACCATCCAGAAGAAGGGACAAGAAATGAATCCAACTAATATAGTGATGGAAAGAACCTCCAACAGAGGAGCGGAGGACCTGAACATGAATATTCCCATACAACTAGTTCCCCTCGCCCCCGATAGTCGTTGTTGACAATCAATTTTGACCCTCCACAACATAAATTAATCATCGAGTTTCTTCAATTTCAAACGATTTAAAATAAGTAGTTTTATAAAAATTGCAAAAAAATAAAAATTTGTGTGCAAGCTATTTTAAATAGTTTGGTCACTTTTTATAAATTTTAAATAATATATATGTTTTTTAGATAATTATGTATATAATTAGTATATTTTATGAATGTTCGAAAATTATCTCAAAAGAATTTATTTTTTGGTTAAATATTTTATTAATTAGTTTAGTGTAAATTGGTTTAAAATTTTGAATTAATTAATTTATAATTAAGTTAATTATTCTGTTTCGTTAAGATTAAGAAGCTCATTAATTAATTTATATTAACTCGTCTTTTATTTTACCTTACCTTAACTTACTTTTGGACCAGCTTTGGGCCATTGTCACAACCCTATTTTAATCAAGCCCACTATACTCATTTCAGCAACCCATTTCAATTCACATCAGCCCATTCCCTTACATTTCAATACCAAAAGATCCAGTCCAACAATATCATTCAATACCAAATAATTCTCATTCCATCCCAACACAACATACAATACGGGAACGCTGCAAACGACCCGACCCCACTGCTTCATCTTCTTCCCTATGCGACTAGACCCAGCAAAACCAGCGAGCAAATCGCGCTGCAAACCCAGTAAAATCGCAGAAATTCAACAGTAAATCACGACCTCTAGCCCGACGCCTCCCTCTCCATTATCAATCCGTTGGAGATTGTTGAGATGGGACTATTGACAACTCCTACAGCATTATCCAGTGAGTTTAATTCAAATTTCAAAATTTGAAATCTCTCCAAATCCACCCGTTTTTTCCCTTTTTTTCGTTCTCAATCTCCCTTATATATAAATAGCCCCTTCTCTTCATTGATTTAAGGCGGCTTTCGGGGGCACCTTCTGAGGAACGAGTTTATTTTTACTCTCAAAGAGCATAAGGTTTATAACCTAAAGGCTAATCTTCTATAAAAGTGTTGTGTCGATTCTCCGCTTTCTTAAATCAAACTTGTGTTGGTGGAAGTTACTTCGAAGTTAAGCTCGTTGTCTCCCGTTTGCTGCCTCGAAGAAGGTAACATTCCTTTCATTTTTCATTTCTTTCAGCTTATTTCATTTCAACGTTATATGAAATCTTTAGTGTATTGTTAATACGTTCTTGTGATCATCATGTTTGTCTCGTGTATTTAGCCATCTGAGTTTGTTCCCGTTTAAATTCTTATGTATGCTCTGATTTGCCCTAGTTATAATATTGAGCTTTCTGAATATGTTTAATTTCTCGCCCCTTTCCCTTGGAATTGCTGTTTAGTTCCAGTATAGCTCATATGTTGATGAAATATTGTTGCCTTAATAATTTTTTACCATGAATCTGCATTTGGATGTGATATGGCCCAAGCTAATGTGTATTGCTACTTGTTTTCCACCAAATGGTTTGTTACTGCATTTAGCAATACAACATAAGCTCTTGCTTCGGTCATATTATATGTAGACCCGTCTTTAACTTATAATGTCTGGACACTAGTGTAGTGTCGAGTATCTTTGGTTATGATTTTAACACATTCCGGTGTCAACTTCTAGATGCATTCGTGTGTAGTTCGGCAAACTCGCCTTGATTCATGTCATCTCGATTTAAGCTCAGTTGGTGTTTGTTTGGTCGAGTCTTATTTCAAATGTCTATCGTTTGAATACTATATCACTATGCCTCTATTTCCTATTTACTTCTTCCCTTAAATTTCATGTGTCGTCCAGTTGTGATTCTTATCTCGTGATGTGTCATGTCTTCATCTAAAGTCTTATTAATTTGCATCTCGCGTAATTTGTGTATCTTGTTATTGATTTTCCGAATGCCGACAAACTGGTTTGAATCATTTCTCTTAATATATTACATTTGTTGCGAATCTTTATGTTGTGAAGCTTTAGGATCATTTGAATGCAAGAAATTGTATTGTTACTTTTCGAGATAGGTATTAGCAAAGTGCATCTAATTCCTTACCTCATGAGATATAATGCAACCACTTTCATACTTTATCAAAATTGTTTGGCCTTAACCTTGTGGGCTAACAGTAGCTTTAAAAATTGTTCAAGTGTATTCAATTCTATTCTCCTCTTAATCTTGTTGGATCATAAATGCTAAATCATAAAAATAGTTTGTTATATGTATTCATTTGAGTGCCTATGGAATAATGTGATTTTTAAATCTATCGGGAAGTATGCTGATAGATCTGGGGGTTTAAATTGTTTAAATGTGTTTAGTTGATTAATTAAATGATACTAATTTGTTCACTTCTTCTTTTTCTTGTATGTAATATTATTCGAGTCCATTTTGGACTCCATCCCTGCATTTCATTGAGATGAGATCTTTATCGAGTTGGCCACATCCTGTTCGAATTGTTGGAAAGTTAAATTACAGGTCCCGAAAAAGTCAAAAATGGGTCGTATACAAGATGTATACAGCTGTATACACTGATATACCATCGAAAATGTGGGAATACAGGACTGAGGTGAGATACAGGTGTTCGGAAGCAAGAGATACATGAAAAGAGCTGATATATATATTCATATACACACATATACATCAGGTGTATACAAAAACGGGTTTAGGATTAAACCCCAAAAATTTCAGCGAATTTGGCCCAAAAGGAGGCCCAAATTCAATTTCTCCCTTACTCTTTAATTATTTAATTGTGATTATTCATTGTTTATTGTTTAACTCTAACTTTATAATTTTTAATTAACTTAATTAGATTCCCCAAAAGATGAGTTATTTTCTTTGTATTGGTTTTAATTTTAATACATTTCATGTTTTTGTGTTCATTATCTTATTATTCGAGTATATTGATCAAAACTTTATATCTTCAATTAAGTTAAACCTTTGGTTCTTAAAAGAGACGTTCTTTAATGCTTTCCACTTAATCACATTTTATTCATTTTAAAATTGTTTTAAGTTGAAGTATTTTTCTCAAATAAACTTTAAAAATGTTAGTCAAAACCTTTTTAATTAATTAAAAAAAAATACTTACTTAGTCATTTGCTCAAAAAGGTTAGTCAATTAATTTATAATGATGTTCATGCTTTAATTTATTAAATTGGTTTAAATTATTATCTTAAAATGAATTAAATAAATCTAGTTTTATTAATCAAATGTTTCATTTTGGATCCCTTTCTCTAAAAAATAAAAATGAAATAAAATGTGTCATTTATTTAACTATTTTTCTCAAAGTTAACCAAATATTGTAAATTATTATTCTTATGTTAAATCATCTTTTTTCTAAAAAATAGTCAAAATATATTTTAGTCAAGTCGCAGGTCAACCGCATGTTAGCGGACACTTTGAATGCTTAAACCCTTCTCGAAGTGTAAATTGAACCCCAAACCCTCTTTGGTATTTTCAAATGATTTTTTCTGTTTAAATCTTTGAAAATTATAGGTTTTCTTAATTTCTTTAAAAAATTAAGTGGAGACTCTTTTCTAAGTTTTTTCTTAAACTGTTTATACTTAGAACATTCCGAAAGGTGATTTTTCTAAAGATAGAAAAATTACAACACAACAGTCGTAGATCGTAAAACCAAATCAGGGTATTCGGGAACTAGAAGAGGCAATGGAAATGATGAGAGCGACCCGTACAAAAATCTGGGTGTTAAAAGAAGTAAAAGTAATGCGATTCAAAGAAATTTATAAGAAAAAATGCATTTTAATATGTCCACCAAACATAAGGAAAGCCTTCCTGGACATCTGTGCTCCTCGCTCCCAAGAAATAGGAAATTTAATAGTTGTTATGGATCCAACCCTGAGGATTTGGACCGCCTCAGATGCAACTATGGTACCAATGATAGTTCCACCAAACCTAAATCGATCAATGAACTTCATAGTTTGGAATTGTAGGGGCTGTAATGTACCGAACTTGGGGAGGAAATTTAGATCTTTAATTGATTGGGATAGTCATGATAGCTTTAGTACAAACAAAAATACAAGACCACCAGACTCTAATAGTAGAGTTCCCATTCACAAAAATGATAGAAGTTCCATCTGTGGGAAACTTCGGAGGACTAGTCATCCTGTGGGATTACAACCTCCTAGATGTGGATAATATTACAACTTCGGGACATGAACTCATGTTATGATTAAGGTACGCTCTACCAATATTTTTTGGTTATTTAGTTGTATACATGCTTGCACTGTTAGAAAAAAAAAAGAATAGCACTTTGGAGCATTCTCAAAAAAATAAAAAAATATAACGGCAAGCTGGCTAATTGTCATGACCCAGATCTACGCTCCAGCCAAGACACGGTACTCGGAACCACGAGTGGCCCCAAGCTAACCCTTGGCATGACATATCAAAGCATATCATATGAAACTAATGCAAAAGTTGAAACATATGCTTAATAAGTCTTAATAAGGAAATCAACAAATCCATGATGAGTGAACAATTAATGTTTGAATTAAGCCTCTAACATTTAAACCTAAGGGAACAAGTTTATCAGGACATGGCCCCAACTACCTCAAAATAAAGACAACATAAGGAAAGGAGTTGACAGTTTAAAACAATGGTGTCCCCAAATGAGGAGGGCTCACCAAGAGCTATCTGGGAGTGCTACAACCTCACTAGCCACGAATCTAAATACGAATGCCAGAATCTACATCATAAAAAGATGCAGCGCAGGGAAATATATGCATCAGTACGTGCAATATACTGAGTAAATAAATGATACTAACATAATCGTAAAATTTCATAACGAGGATAGTCAAATAAGGTTGCCAAAATCATATGCATAGTGAAAGAACTAAAGAGAAAATAGTTGGAGTTCATGACTAAGTATCATAAAAATCTATTTTCAAAGGTACATATACATAAAGTTGAGTCTATCCAATAGTCTTGAATAATCATATACATAAAATAACATACTTAAAATGAACCATATAGACCTAAAACATGTCATGAAATTTGCATAACTAGGGAGTTTCTTATAACCGACATATACCATATGAGCTCATGATGTCCAACAGCTAACCAGTTAGGAGGGCTTCCCTATACTTTACCAGAGTATAAGGCCATATCATATCTATGTTGATCCACTAATTTGAGTCTTTCAGGTCCAGAAGGTCAATAGACAAAGTGGTGAAACATAATCCTACGTTGGCGCGTAGTTATGGGACTTGGATTTTCTAAACCCGCATCATCTCGGTACTAAATAGTCCTCCAAAAACAACATATATTCATATAATGCTCATAGGTATGAAAACCACTTATCATCTTGAATCATATATGAGGCTAAGCTCAAAATTTATCTTAAGATAACATGTATTTAGGTTGTAATTCATATCAGGATTATTTTCATACTTAAAATTCATAAGGGTTTGAATGACCATAAAAATCATGCTAAATAAGTACCATAAGGTTTCAAAATCAAAGTGAAATGATGAAAAACATAGCTTATTGAAGAAAGATCATAATTTCATAAAAGCCCTAGCTTTACTTCTAATAATCTTGTGAAATAATTGAGAATCAAAATACTTTAAGCATAAGAGTGAAATAAATACTCTCATTGAAGCCTTACATACCTTAGCAGGGAAGTTTGATGGAGAATCTTGAAAGATGAACCCTAGTCTTGATGTTTTTGAAGTTCTTGAGATTAGAATTTTAGGAGTGAAAAAGAGGATTAAATTATTTTAAAAACTGATTTTCTACGCATTTAGGGCTATTTAGATGACTCCCTAATAGTTTTTAGGACAAAAATATCCTTAAAAAATAAATAAAACGAGCTGGAAGTTGGAATTTTATTCCAGCGGACAATGAGGTCCGTATTCACTCCGTAACGCGGAGCTATTGCGAAGCTGCTGCCAGGATAGAGCATCTTTAGTAAATCAATCATAACTTTTTATTCAAAACTTGGATTAATGCAAACTTGGCGGCGTTGAAAAGAGGACTCATAGATATTTAATTTGATAGGTTATGGATTACCTAAATCTTCATATTCTAAGATATATGGTTGTTTGAAGTGGACCCTTATATGGACTCATGTGAAAACTTAGCCAACAGAAATGCTTTGAATTTGGCTTGGTGTTAGAGGTCTTTTATGATCCTGCTTTGAATTTGGCTTGGTGTTAGAGGTCCCTTATGATCCTAAGTCGCTTCCGATACCCTACATACATTTGGTAAAGAACCTTAAAACACATTACCAAGTAGGAAAATCACCTAGTTCAAGCTTATATACTTACAACGAACGATTCAGATTCTAAGAATAGAGTTATGAGGTGTTACACTAATATGAGGTGATTTTAACGAACTAATGTGTAGCTTTGAAAAAGGTGGAGGTAGGCTAGTAAATAGACCCTCGTATTATTGAATTTTGGGATATGGTTAACTATTGTGAATTGATTGATATGGGCTTTAAGGGGGAGGGGGATTACACATGGCTAAATAAGCGCTTAAAAGGAAAACAACAAAACTTATACAAGAAAGACTTGACCGCTATTTTGCTAATAATGCATGGCTTCAAAAATTCCCAAACGTGCAAGTACACCACTTACCGCGCACTCACTTTGATCATTGTCCACTATTACTTTCCTTGTTTTAGAATAGGTTGGTATGCCGACATAATATATTCCACTTTGAAACTATGTGGACCACCCATCCTGAACTCATTGACATTGTTAAAAGGTGTTGGGTTGGGTAGAACAACATAGTAGACGCCATCCATGAATTTCAGTGTAGAGTTTCTTCTTGGAACAAACATACCTTTGGGAATATTTTCCATGAAAAAGAACATTATTAAAATGCATTGTAGGGATTCAAAATTCACCTAGTTATGCGCCTAATCTTTACCTCCAGAACTTAGAAGTGGAGCTAACACAAGAATATAACAATGTTCTAAGAATGGAAGATGAATTCTGGAAATTAAAATCAAGAGTAAACTGGCTAAATGATGGGGACTCAAATACTAGGTTCTTCCACACTACAAACCTAAATAGGATAAGAAGAAATAGGATTATGGCACTAGTGAATGATGTCGGAGACTGGATGTATAATCTACCAAACATCTTAGTTCTAACTCATACCTTCTTTAAAAGCCTATTATGTACGTTAGAAAGTGTGTTACACTAGGGAGCCATGCCAAGTAAAGATCCTAACCCACTGATCCCATTAGATTTAGGTATTCTACCCACGACCATAGAGATCAAAAGGGCTATGTTCTCCTTCCAGGGCTGTAAAGCGCCTGGCACCGATGGTCTACATCCCAATTTTTACCAAATATATTGGGACATAGTTGGGGATTCCATTAACAATCTATGTGCTAAAGCCTTCATAGAAGAATATATACCTAAGGACTTAAATAAGACTCATGTATGTTTAATTCCCAAAGTAAAAAGAGTAAATACACTTAGAGACTTCAGGCTCATAAGCCTATGTAACACAACCTACAAAATCATTACCAAAATAATCGTAAATAGGCCGAAGCCCATTATGAATGATCTAGTAGGTCCATACCAATCAAGCTTCTTACAAAAAAGACAAGTCACATACAAAATGCAATAATAGTACAATAAACCATATCTCACTTTAGAAAAATGAAGGGTAAAAAGGCAAACGCGAAGAGCACGCTAGCTAAGTGGATTTTCCTTTTTTTTTTTAATTGAAAGATAATTTAATTTTAAAATTTCTCTTTTACCTTTAATAATATAATTTATACTCGCATAAGGTGCATGAATGTTTTAGACCATAAAATTCAAAAGACTTTTTTCTCTCTCTTAAGTTTTATATAAAACCAAACAAAGCTACATAAATTAAAACGGAAGAAGTAATGAAATTAAGTAAGCTACAATATTTATGTAACCATGAAAGAGTAGCTTTATAAATTTGGTAAGGATCAGGTGAAACTTGATGTTGGTAAAATAAATAATTGGTCATAGCTATAGTTAGAGTTTTATGACAAATTTCTATCTCCTCCCACTCTGCCTCCTCTCTATTGCCCAAACAACATTTCACATAATATGGTTGTCACAACCTAAAAGTCGAGATGATGATAGCACACACTCGAGAACTCCCAAAAGGCATGTAAGGCAAAAGAAATACACATATGAGACATCCGAAACGTGGTATCATAAGTATAAAGAGCATCAAATACATTTTTCTTGAATCTGAAATACATCTCAAGTCTTCGAAAAGAAAGTTAAAGACTTTAAACGATGGATGGAGACAAATGACGTTTTGAAAAGTAGGATCTCACCACAACTCTGAAAGAGGGAACTCTGTTGGAGTTCAATCAACCGCTATGAGGCTCACCTTGACAAGGATCCTCATACAAGGGATAACATAAGTAGGGGGTGAGTATAATCCACAAGCACTCAGTAGGTTAGACCAACTAAGTATAAACAATTAAATATACTTAATAAGTAAACTATGAATGTTTTTACCTACACACAGAAAAGTCCTATTCCGGCATTGATGCCACCAATTTATATAAAATAGCGCGAGTAAAGTAAACACATAAGACTACAGATAATAATCAAATCAATATATAAAGAAGTCACACGACACAACTTGACTGACCAATGTGATGCAATGATATGATGGAATGATTGGATGATGTGATGGTACCAAGGTCGTCGCACAACCGGTCGTATACACCTTGTCGAGCCTCTAAATTTTAGACTAGGACCCATGTAAGACTCACAATTCATATACTAATCTCAATTTCTCAATGTCTCGTCAATTTGCCATTTAAGCGTGGTTAATGATATTAGTAAGGTGTCACATTTTCTTTCTTAGAAAGATAGTATTTTTCCACTTTCTCATATTTTCATGAACAATGATGTGATGAATGAGGATGAATGCATCACAACACATTCAACACAAGTCATAATCAATCTATCATAGGGTTTCAATTGTACCAAGTTCCCAAATTTAACAAGTCATGACATATTTTCTCAAATGATAGAGTTTGACGAATCCATTTGAAATCAGTCTTTAGCACTTTAGAAATCATTTCTTTCATTTTAAGACGTTCAGAAATCAACTCAAACCCCTGCCTCTGGCATCTCAATGTCAAAAATAAGATAAGTCACAGATCCCCTCGCTCGGGCAATTACTCAAATATCGCAGACTTTCCACAACAATTAACAGTACCACACAAGCCTCCACACATGCTAAACATCATAATAAGGCATCATACGATGTAAAACATCGAGATCAACACTTACCAACTTCTAAAACACATTCTACCACTCAGTTAACTGTTGACTTCCTAAGAACATGCTAATTACTCATCTCGGTCTAAAAAAGGGATAGAAAAACCTACCTCAAGGCCGAAACTTCACCCGAACAACTCTATAGGAGCAAATCCTCAATCACATGTTAACGGGAACGATCCTTAACTATCAAGAATGGAAAAAGTTCATAAAAAGGAGTCCAATAGCACCCATATTGATAGGGTTTGAAACTAATAGTAAAATGGTCCAGAAATCACTTCGAAAAGCGAAAGGATTTCTCATATATATTTTTTTTTGTTGAAAATCAAGTTCTACTAACTAAAAGAGATTCATGGTTGAAAAACCCACTAAATCGATCAAGGAACATGTTCCAAATCAAGGTTTTACTAATTTTTCAACTTTGGGAGAAAAAACTCCAGTAACCCACTTTGAATTCAAGATTTTAAGAGCTTTCGAAAGATAAAAAAAGAAGGAATTGGTAAATAATCGATAAAGACACTTACCCAAATGAATCTCCTCAAGACACCCCTAAAAATCTCGTGTCCTAAGATCCCAACCGAGTGAAAAATGGTGGAATGTGAAAAATGGGATGAATTCCCGAATATACACTTCCAAGTCTAAAAATTGGGCTCTGAAAATGTGGGCCAAGGGTCGCGAACACGGCCCACTAGACCATTGAAGCTCGTGAACGTAGGAACATCTCCGCGACCGCGGAGCATAGTGCACTTGCGAACGCTGCCAAATCCTCCTGCGAATGCGGTGCCCCAGGCACCCTCCTTCCCCGAACACGCTAGAGGACTCACGAGGCCTCTTGAACTAGAAAACATAAAAGGCTAAGTTCAAGTCTCCGATCGAACCTTGAGTCCGATAAAAAATAAATTGAACATGCTACCCTATTAGAATCGGCATTCTGGACTCAAAGGAATCATCATATTTCCGAAAAGAGGTCAAATTATGAAATTACCTTCCCGGAAGACTCTTAAGGCTAAAATACAAATTTTGACCCAAACGCTCAAAACTCAATCCAAGGCCTCAGAAACCTTAGCAACCGCCGGACTAGCTCAAACTCGACGTTACGGACGCGATGGAACTGACGGAATTCACATCCAATGCTCAAAACTCAAAGTGTTGACCAAAGTCAACCCTATCAAGAATTCTCAACTCAAAAGGGGTCAAATCACCAAAAGCACACGCGATTGCATCGGAGACTACATCAACCATTTCGGAAATACAAACTAAGCATGGAAAAGCTACGGGGAAGGTCAAAATGGTTATTTCACAATTAAAAGCAAATTCACAAGAAATGGAACATTACAATGACAAACATGTATTGAATTAGTGGCGGAGCCACATACACTTGATGAGGGGTGTCGGCTCCTTCGTCGGAAAATTATATTGTGTAGCCAGATAAAAATATTTTTGATGTATATATATATTGACACTTCTTGGCTTCTAGCAATTTTACTTCTAGCAATTTTACTTCTTTATATTTTGATACCACTTAGTCAAAATTCTTGTTCTGCCACTGTATTCAATATTAACTATATTTATATTTTATATCAACCATATTTATATTTTGTATCAATTGTGTTATAACAATTTGTATTCTAGTTGAAACAATGCTTCACATAATACGTCAAATATATATATATATATAGTATCAATTGCATTATTACTATTTTTATATACAAGTAAAATGGTACATGAAATGATTAAATAACATATTTTGGACATTCTTAACATAACAGGCGGTTAATTGTTGTAGCTCAGTGGTTTTACCTCCTTAGAATGAGGAAGTGCTCGTGTGTTCGAATCTCATTACATTTACTTTTTGAAAAGAGTTTTTGTTGTGCTATTTCTGGACACCCTTTGTGAAATTTTTGGCTCCGCCATTGTTTGTATAGAAAGTAAAAAAGAGGGAAAGAGTCCTTATCTAGTGATATGTATATCTTTGATCTCATTGGGTATCAAAATCCCATGTGTAGCAATTAATGCAACTTGGCAATCTCTAATCCATCAATCTCCCATGATGTTTACAAGGGGGACCCAACCAATTGTTGTTCTCTCATATGTGATTTGTTGAGATTAATTATAATATGACATCTCTTATAAATAGCCAATCAATTATTACATTATTGGCTGCATATACACCAAAGTATATTAATAAAAATGGAGCCGTGGAAGGACCTTAGCGGAAAAGTAGTGATGGTGACTGGTGCATCGTCAGGAATCGGGTTAGAGTTCTGTCTCGACTTGGCCAAAGCCGGTTGCAACATCATTGCTGCTGCTCGTCGTGTTGACAGACTAAAATCTCTATGCAACCAAATTAATAGTAATTCAAAGGGACCTCCACGTGCAATCGCGATCCAACTTGATGTTACATCTGACGGTGCTACAATTGAGTCCGCTGTACAAATAGCTTGGGATGCCTTTGGACATATTGATGCCTTGGTTAACAATGCCAGCATTACAGGTAATCTATAATTGAGTATACATTTGCGGTATACGATAAGAAATTTTAATTTTTGAGTATGTTATGTGTATAGGTAATGTGCACTCTTCACTAGAATTGCCAGAGAAGGAGTGGGACAATGTCTTTAACACGAATCTAAAAGGGGTATGGTTGGTGTCTAAATATGTATGTAGACGTATGCGCGATGCTAAACAGGGCGGAGGGTCTGTTATTAATATCTCTTCACTGGCCGGTTTGAATCGGGGAGTATTCATAGGGAGTCTTGCTTACGCTTCTTCAAAAATGGCTCTTGACATGCTCACTAAGGTACCTACTTGCAAAAAAGAATTCAAAATTTCTTTTATAAAAGTATTTAATTTTTCCTATTTCATTTTTCGTACTTCCTCAAATACTAATTTAGATATTATTTTATCTTTTTTTAAAAATAATTCTACCCACCTCACCTAACCCTCCGCTTCCATTTTTTCTCATTTTGTGTTAGATATATATATATCAGAAATATTTTTTTCTTGCCGAGCAAGGCTTTTTTTATTTTTTTATTTATTTATGTTATATTCGGTGCACTAGTAGAAATTGTTTTTCTAAAAATATATGTACGTACATATCTAACACAAAATGAGAAAGATGTAAAACAAATAAAAATTATGAGTGGAGGGATTTTTTTTTGGGGGGGGGGGG
>JAJOOH010002331.1:0-60598 GCA_029582605.1 Solanum gracilifrons | reverse complement strand
GTATATTCAGTAGCACAAGCATGTCGCTCGACTCAGAAGGGTCACTCATCTGGTACAGGTGGCGGACAACGGCAAATCAGGTTGTATGCTCTTCAGGCTCGTCAAGATCAGGATGATTTTGCTGATGTAGTCACTTGTACGTTACGAGTTTTTAACTTAGATGTTTATGCTTTGTTAGATCTAGGGGCTACTATCTCCTTTGTAACTCCTTATATTTCAGTCAACTTTAATGTTAGTTCAGAAACTCTTTCAGAACCCTTCTAAGTCTCTACTCCAGTTGGTGACCCAGTTATAGCTGACGGATATACAGAAATTGCCCTATCACAATCTCTTAGAAAGTCACCTCAGTAGATTTTGTATAGTTATAAATGGTAGACTTTGATATAATTCTAGGCATGGATTGGTTACATTCCTGTTATGCCTCAATCGACTGTAGAACTAGGATCGTTCATTTTCAGTTTCCAAACTAACCAATCTTAGAATGGAAGGGTAGTAGCTTAGCGTTGTCGTTTCATTTCTTATCTTAAGACTAGAAAGATGATCTCTAAGGGTTATCTCTATCATATAGTTCAGATTAAGGATTCAAGCTCTGAAACCCAACTCTTGAGTCAGTTCCAATAGTTAGTGAGTTTCTAGAAGTTTTTCAAAAAGATCTTCCCAGAATTCCTAAAGGGAAATCGAATTTGGAATTGATCTCCTTCCAAATACCCAGTCTATTTATATTCCTCCTTATAAAATGGGTCCAGCTGAGCTTAAGGAATTTGAAGAGCATTTGAAATAGCTTCTAGATAAATGGCTTCATCAAACCTAGTATTTCCCCATGGGGTGCACCAACGTTGTTCGTGAAAAATAAAGATGGTTCTCTCTTGATTTGCTTTGACTATAGGTAGTTAAACAAAGTCACAATCAAGAATAAGTACCCTATCCCCAATATTGATGACCTTTTTGACCAATTTCAGGGTGCTAGTCATTTCTCAAAGATAGACCTCAGATCCGGTTATCAACAGCTCATATTAAGCGATAGTGACACTGCAAAAAAATCCTTAAGAACTCAGTATGGTCATTAGTAATTTGTAGTTATGTAATTAGGACTAACCAATGCTCCTGCAGCTTTCATGGATTTGATGAACAGAGTGTTCAAGCAGTATTTGGACTTGTTCATTATCATCTTTATTGATGATATCCTCATTTACTCTAGCAATGAGAAAGAACATGCGAATCATTTGAGGGTTATCCTGCAAACTCTCAAAGATTGCCAATTATTTGCTAAGTTTAGCAAATGTGAGTTTTGGTTAAAAATTGTTGCTTTCCTTCGGTATATTGTGTTTAGCGAAGGAATCCAAGTGGATTCCCAGAAAATAGAAGCAGTGAAACAATGGCCCAAACCCACCTCTCCTACAGATATAAGATGCTTCTTGGGTTTGGCCAGTTATATAGAAGGTTCGTGAAAGGATTTTCATCGATTGCCTCTCCATTACCTAAGTTGACATATAAAAAGGTTAGGTTTCAGTGGTCAGATGATTTTGAGAAAACCTTCGCAGAACTGAAAACTAGGTTGACTATAGCTTCTGTTTTGACTCTACCAGAGGGTTCAGACCGGTATGTTATCTATTGTGATGCATCTAGATTCTGCCTAGGTTATGGGTTGATGGAGAAAGGTAATGTTATAACTTATGCTTCTAGACAACTTAAGGTGCATGAGAAGAACTATCCAACTCATGACCTCGAGCTTGCAGTAGTGGTGTTTGCACATAAGATTTAGAGACATTACTTGTATGGTGTTCACATAGATATATTCACAGACCATTAGAGCCTTCAGTATGTGTTCACCCATAAAGAGTTGAATCTTCTCTAGAGGAGATGGCTTGAATTCCTCAAGGATTCTGATATGAATATGCTTTACCATCCCAGTAAGGCCAATGTAGTAGCAGATGCTCTTAGCTAACTATGTTGCGTAGTGTAGCTCATGTTGAGGAAGAATAAAAGAGCTAGCAAAGGATGTTCACAGGCTTGATCGCTTGGGAATTCGCCTTATGAGCATATCAGATGGTGGTGTAACAGTTCATAATGGGTCAGAATCTTCATTGGTAGTGGAGGTTAAAAAGAAGCAAGTGAGTGATCTGACTTAAGGGTGATATCCATCAACAGAGAGTTGAGGTTTTATCCCAAGGGGGAGATGGTGTGCTTCGCTATCAGGGTCGATCATTTTTTCCTATAGGGGTGAGTTGAGTCAACAGATTCTTACAGAAGCCCATAACTCTAGATATTCTATTCATCTAGACGCCACCAAGATATACCGCAATCTGCGGGAAGTTTTGTGGTGGAATGTTATGAAAAAAGATATAGCAAATTTTGTGGCTAACTGACATAGTTGTCAGGAAGTGAAGGTAAAACATTAGAAACTAGGAGGTATGACTCAAGAGATCAACATTCCTACTTGGCAGCGGGAAGTGATCAACATGGATTTTATTACAGGGTTACCTCGTAGTGGTAGACAACATGACTCCATTTAGGTGATAGTTGATAGAGTTACTAAGTCTACATGCTTTTTGGCTATTAAGACTACAGATTCGGCGAAGGACTATGCCAAGCTTTACATTAATGAGATAGTTAAGTTGCATGGGGCTCCTTTGTCTATCATATCATATAGTGGTCCTCGGTTTACCTCTCATTTCTAGAAGTCATTTAAGAATGGTCTTGGTACTCAGGTTAACCTTAGTACAACATTTCATCCATAGACGGATGGTCAGGCAGAGCATACCATTCAAACCTTAGAGGACATGTTTAGATCTTGTATGATCTACTTCAAAGGTAGTTTGAATGATCACTTTCCTCTTATAGAGTTCGGCTACAATAATAGTTACCATTCCAGCATTGAGATGGCCCCTTTTGAGGAAATGTATGATCATAAATGTAGATCTCCAGTTGGTTGGTTTGAAGTAGACCCCTTTTGAGGAAAGTACAACTCATTAGAAATAGACTTCAGACAACCAAGAGCTGCCAGAAGTCCAATGCATATGTAAGGAGAAGGGAATTAGAGTTCTAAGATGATGAATGGGTTTTCCAAAAAGTGTCACCTGTGAAGGGGGTGATGAGATTTGGCAGTAATGGAAAGCTCAGTACTAGATGTGTAGGCCCTTACAATATCTGTATAGAGTTGGAAAAATGTCTTATGAGTTAGAGTTACCAGAAGAACTAGCAGAAAAGCATCCGGTCTTTCATATTTCCTTGTTGAAAAAGTGTGTGGGTGATCCAACATCCCTTGTACCTTTAGAAAGTGTGGCTATGAAGGATAGCCTCACTCATGAGGATGTGCTAGTTAAAATCCTTGATCGTCAGATTCGAAGGTTGAGAATCAAAGAAGTCGCTTTAGTTAAGGTTTTGTGAAGGAGTCAGTCCTTAGAGGAGGCTACTTGGGAAGCAAAAGCAACCGTAAAGGCCAAGTATCCTTATTTCTTTCCTTCAGATTCCATTCCAGCTTGAGGTAATAGTTCCTTTTTGGATTTTCAGTCATTCATGCACAAATTCAGTCTTAGTATCTTGTTCCTTCAGTTTTACTTGCATTTTCAGCGTATTTGCATGTTCTTGGAACTTGGTTCAGTCTGAAATCAGTTTCTAGAAAGTAATGGCAGGGTTTGAAGCTCTTTCCCGCCCTATCCAGCTAGTTTAGTCTTCATTCGGGGACGAATGTTCCCAAAGAGGAGATAATGTAACAATCCGTATCCGAAAATAGACAAAACTGCAGATTTCAAAAGTTGCAGGTGCAACCCACGGTTGCCACCCATGGACCGTAGGGTGACCCACGGTCTGTCCTGGTGGTCCGTGGTTCACCACCTGCAACCCTTCCCAGAATTAGCCCTGAAAAATTCTCAAGGCATGACCCACGACCGGACCCACAGACCGTAAGTCAGGCCACAAACCGTGGTCCAGGCACGTGGATCATGGCCCCAAAACCTAGCCTCTAAAGCCGAATGACAGCGGACCCACACGGACCGTCGGCCTGGTCCATCAATGGCTTCAGCAACTTTTAGGTCAGGGGTTGTTTGGTCTTTTTGTTATGCGTTGGACCCCTAAAATACGTCGTTTAACCCCTAAACTACATGATTTTGGTCAGTTTTAGCCTAGTAAACTAATTAGAACCTACCCTAGTCAATTCTTTCTCAAATAATCGATCAAACTTAGAGCAAAACAGAGGAGAAAGTCGACAAAGCCCTAGTTTAAGAACGCAACGAGGTTTCATCAGTTCCAGCCTCGAAATCGAAAGATTTCTCTGTGGAATTCATCACCAGGTATGTGGGATTTCACTAGTGGGTTACTTTCACCTATTAGGTCCCTAGAATTAAGTCATATTCTTGATTACGTTCATATTATCTAGACCTAGGGTTTCTAGAATTTCAGCATATTATTATGAATTAGTTACTTGATGTTCCTAATCAAATTATCATGTGGTAGTATCATTTTTACCCAGATTCATGCATAAACTCAGAACCCTAGTTATGTAGTTTTTTTAGTTCATGAATTACACATGCTAGGTCAGTTATCTCACTTATTCATGCCTCAGATTTGAATGTCTCATTATATGTACATTAATGTTGCATTTCGAGTTAGTATGTCAGTATTTTGAGCTATCCAGTATTATAGAAATTCAGATCATAAATTGTTAATTTCATAATCAATTCGAAGTAGCTTAATACCGAAATGACTAGGGTCAGTCACCCTCAAGTCCCAGAACTACGTTCCCCCATAGGTTTATAAGTCCCTTCTGTGGACATTACATTTTAGTGATTATGCCAGTCATGCTTCTATACCTCCAGCAGGGTATATTGGGTCCTCTCGATGTGGCGTATACATCGGACTCCACATTTAGATCATGTGGTTTTATGTCGGTTATTAGTAGCTCCCTTCAGTCAGATTCTATTGCATTGACCATGTTATCAGTTACAGTCAGATTTCAGTCTCAGCATGTTATAAACTTGATCATTTCATTCAGTCATTTTATGTTCAGTATTTTCAGAATAACATCACTCATTTCTTATCATTGCTCAGTTATATGCTTTGTTCAACTATATTCTATCTTGCATGCTAAGTACATTCCAAATACTAACGCATACTCTGCGCTACATCTCTCGTGTTGTAGGTTCAGGCCCTCAGCCTCCAGATCACGAAGATATCGGTTCCCGGACTCCAGTTCAGAAGCATCAGTGGTGAGTCCACATTGCTCAAGGAAAACATACATGTTTCCTTTGCTTTTAGTCTTTAGTTTTAGTGTTGCGAGATTTAGTTGGGGTATGTCCCAACACTTCTAGTCAGTTAGAGGCTTATTTCAGACATAGTTAGTTCCACCTTTGGTATTTGAGTTTGACTTTTTAGTTGTTGTTATACTCTCAGTATTTATTTACTTTAGATTTAGAATGGGTATTCCCCATCATTTTTCCTTTATGATACGTTTCTAGCTTCCGCACAGTGCCTTCTTAATTTAATATTTCTTTTAAGTATACTTATGATATGCCAACAGGGTTAGCTTGGGGTCACACGTGATCCTAGGTCTCGTGTCCGCGTCCTAGGGTAGCTTCGGGGTGTGACACCTTTTGTACTCAGAATTGAGGTTTATAAATACTCATAATTTAATGATAAAGAATTATGAACAATAATTTAACTATAATCAAAACACGAAGACAATTGTATTATCATTGGATCATGTAAAATTATCATTATCAAATAGGTGAATAAAGTAACAAACTAAACAAATTCCATCCTAAATATTTGTGTGTCATGACCCGAGACTACACCCTGGATGTGACCGGCATTCAAGAACCATTGTTGGGCCCCAAGAGAACCCTCATCTAGATGACTACAACTGGAAGACTAACTCGAGCATATATAAAAATCAAATTGAAAGAAATGCTTAATCAACAGTGTATTAAATCTCAAAAGTCTTTGAATATACTGAGAATGAAGCATAGGTTTTAAAGTATACCTCTGAAACTAAAAGACTCTTCAAAATTGCCTATCTATGAAGCCTCTCCTATACAAAGATGAGTGTTGGGACAAGACCCACGACTCGTCAAAAGAACTACTACTAAAAATTCATAAAACTGGAGTTCTCCGAAAGCAAGGAGACCTCACTCAAAAACTAACGGGTGGATGAAGTGACCTCAACAGACTCTTGTTGAGGATCCTAAGAGCCCGTATCTACATCATTAAAAGATGTAGGTCGAATGACATCAATACATTGAATGTATGAGTATGTAATATAGTTGAATAACAGATAACTGAATATAAGGACTGCAATATATATAGTTATATACTCAGCTGGATATAATGAAATAATGAAGTGAAATCATTAAAACCTTACAAAATACTTACTTATTTCTAAACTCAACATATTAAGTGATACAATAAAATACACTTTTCACTCTATTTGGGATATTCTATAATTGACAACCATCACATGAGCTACGTGATGATACATCATCTCGCCCACGTTGCTAGAAATGTCATATACCTTGCTGGGGTATAAAACACCTCTACTAAGTAGATCCACTAAGCTCCGCCCGAAGGAACTTAGGATTCATCTAAAAAGTATGATCCTATACCCATGTTGACATACCGGTTTATGAGGAATGTGAGTTGTTTAAACTCATCCTCATTTCGGTGCTCAATACTACTCATCATAATGTATACTCATGCTCAATGTTTAAAAACGTACTCTTCCTCTGGTTTGAGATAATTGCTCAAATTCTCCTCCTAAAAGAGGTTAATGCTCTTGAAATATGTTTGAAATTATAACTCATTCAGAAATCAAAGTTTCTCTTTTATCAATGTAAAAACTAATACCTTTGGGAATACTTAGTTCCCTTATACTCTTACTCAATTTGTACTTGAAAACTCTTTCTAAAAAATATATCAAAATTATATTGTGATATGATCATTGATGACTTGGGAAATCATATTGCATAAACATTGATGGTATATCTAGATACCATACCGGTTAAATATTTATGACATATTAGATTTTCACACTAATCATGCTTTAGAAACTCTTTCTCAAAACTCAACTTTACTTCGTCAAAAACTTAGTTTAAAACTCAAGTGTTGTCTTTAAAAAGCTTCTCAATTATTCATGACTCATTTAATAGGCGGAATTATGGACAAGAACAACTCAACTCAGGGATCTTAATAGCAATATGGAAAACTCAATACTCAGAACTCAAAGAACTCAGAACTCAAGGACACTACTCATCTCAAGAATACTCAATTCATAGGATCCATTTTGAAATATAGACATGAATGAATCTAGTCAAGAATCTTAATACATAACATATATGTAACACCTCGAAAACTAGACCTAGAAATTTTTGCAGAAACTTACCTAAAGCAGTGAACCACGGCAGGGTTCATAGATCGTGATAGGGTCCACGGTCTGTTGACCTTCTGGTGGTGGGGAGTTGGACTCCACCAGTCCCAGACATCAGTCCACAGGACCCATCACGGGCAATGGTCTTGACGACGGATCGTGGTGGCATCAGTGGCTTCTAGACAGTAGCCCCTCTTAGCCTACCCTTAGACCACCACGCCTAACTGAGGACCACGGGGACCTTCACGGTCAATGGTCCTCTACATGGTACGTGGGAGGTTCTGTAGAAGCCTTGCCAGTGGACCCCAAATCTAGAGCCACCAGACCTTAGCCCAAGTGAGGACCACGAGGACCTTCACGGTCCATGAACCCTCACATGGGCTATTGTAAGATCGTGAGACAGACCCCAGACCAGTAGCCACTGGCCAAGGACCACGACCGGTCTGTGGTCCCTTTCACGGTCCGTGAAAGTGGATTTGGTCAGCCCTACCTACAGTTTAAGTCTAGGGGTCTTTTGGTCTTTTTCTATTTCGTTGGACCCCTAAACTACATCGTTTTAACCCTAAACTACGTGGTTTTGGTAAGTTTTAGCTTAGAAACATAACTACAACTTACCTAAGTCAAATCATTCTTTAGAACTTAGAATATTAGTGCGAAAAAGGATAAATGAAGCCAAGAACCCTAGTTCAAGAACGTTGAAAGATTTCTATTAGTTCCAGCCTCGAAATTGAATGATTTCTCTATGACATTCATCACCAGGTATGTGGGATTTAACTAGTGGGTTCCTTTCGCCCATTAAGTCACTAGAATTCAATCAGATTCTTGATTCCCTATTATTAACTAGACCTAGGATTTCTACAACTTGAGTAAACTATCATGAATTAGTTATTTAAATGTTCTAAATCAGATTGTCATTTTATTACTTGGTTCTTGAATCAATTTCAGAACCCTAGCTATGTAGTTTTTTAGTTCTTGAATTACACATGCTTGGTCAGATATTTCAGTACTTCAGATATACTTGCCTCAGTCTTGAATGTGTCATTATCAGTTTACTAATGTGCATTCCGAGTTTGCATGTCAATGTTGATCTATCTAGTATATTACATAAATTCAGTTATAATGTGTTAATCCTTTAATTAATTGGGAGTAGCATAATACCAAGTTGGACTAGGGTCAGTTACTCATATAGTCCTAGAACTATGAGCAACATAGGTTGTAAGTCCCCTTTGTGGGCATGATCACACCAGTCATGCCTCTATACTTGTGGCATGGTATATTGGGTCCTCTCAATGGGGCGTATACATAGACTCCACATTTAGCTCATGTGGTTTTAATATCGTTTATTAGTAGCTCCCACAGTTCAGTCAAACTCCACTGCATTGACCACATTTCAGTACAGTCAGTATTCAGTCTCAGCATGTTATAAATTTGGTCATTAAATTTAGTTATCTCAGTATTCAGTATCTATATCCTGTTTAGATTATAATTTTGTTTTATTGCTTGTTCAGCTATATGTTTATTTCTGCTTTACTCTATCTTGCATGCTCCGTACCTTTCATGTACTGACGCATACTCCACGCTATATTTTTTCATTGATGTAGGTCAAGGTTCTCAGCATCCAGATCACGTATAGATCGATTCCCGATCTCCGGTTCAGTAATTCAGTGGTGACTCCTCATTCTTCGAGGACAGTAGTCATGTTATCATTTCAATTATTCAGTCTTTTAGTTTCAGTTGTGCTAGACTTAGTTGGGGAATGTCCCATCACTTCTAGATAGTGAGAGGCTATTTTCAGACATAGTTAGATTCAACTTAGTACTTGATTTTGATATTTCCTTTGTATTAAACTCTCAGATTTCATATATTCAGTTTTAGTATATGGGTATTCCCCATCATTTCAGATTTACTTTATGATTAGCATCCGCATCAGTTATTATTATCCTTACTATGCTCATGTCATGCCAGCATGGTTAGCTTAGGGTCACTTGTGATCCCAGGTCCCGTGTCTGCGTCTTGAGGGTAGCTGGGGGCATGAAAAATAGTATCTATATCATTTTAAGATTATACTCTTGATTTATTTCTTGTTCATTTATATGTTTATTTCAGCTTTGCTCTATCCCACATACTTAGTACTTTTCAAGTATGACGCATACTCTGCGCTACATCTTTTCATTGATGTAAGTCCAGGTCTCATAATCCAGATCATATATAGATTGGTTCACAATCTCCAGCTTAGCAGTAACACTGGTGAGTCCTCATTCTTTGAGGACAGTAGTCATGTTATCATTTCAGTTTTTGTGTTTTAGTTTCAGTTTTGCTAGAGTTAGTTGGGCATGTCCCAGCACTTCTAGACAATTAGAGTCTATTTTCAAACATAGTTAGATTCAACTTAGTACTTGAGATTGATGTTTCCTTTCTATTAAACTCTCAGATTTCATATATTCACTTTTAGTATATTGGTATTCCTCATCATTTCGGATTTGCTTTATGATTAGCTTCCGCATCAGTTATTATTATCCTTACTATGCTCATGTCATACCAGCAGGGTTAGCTTTGGGTCACTTGTGATCCTAGGTCCCGTGTCCGTGTCTCGAGAGTAGCTCAGGGTGTGACAAACTTGGTATCAGAGCAGTAGGTTTAAGTCTCCTAGGATGTCTGAAAAGCTGCACTAGGTAGAGTCCTTTTCATGGGTGTGTAGTGCGCACCACATCTAATGAGTGGGATGTTCTATCGTGCGTAAGGTATGATCTAATTCTGTTCTAAATAGATGTTCTATGTTTCAGATCATGCCTTCTCGTAGAACTAACGCTAGGAATGCGAATGCCATGATCATTAACGCGCTCCTCCAATTCCTCATCCGGATGTATCGAATGCAGAATTCAGGAATGTTATCTAGTTGTTGGCTCCGAGTATGACCAACCAGAATAACCAGAAGGTTCCAGTTCCGACATATACTAATGTTGGGTCATCTTTAGCTAGAGTGCTAGATTTCGTTAGGATAAATCCGCTTGAGTTCGTATGATCGCAGATTGGTGAGAATCCCCAAAACTTCATTAATGAGGTCAAGAAGATCTTTGGAGTGATACAGGTAACTGGGAATGATCGGGTTGAGTTGGCATCTTACAAGATTAAGGATGTGCCTCATATCTGGTATACTCAGTGGAAAGAGAACATGGGTACATATGCAACTCCTATCACTTGGGATTGCTTTAGTGAGACCTTTCTTGACGGGTTTTTCCCAAAAGAGGTAAGAGAGGCAAAAGTTTAGGAATTTATAAATTTGAGGCTGGGTTCGATGACTGTCCAAGAATATGGACTCACGGTCACCCAACTCTCCAGGTATTCTCCTCACATAGTTGTTGACTCCAAGGCTCAAATGAACAAGTTCATGTATAGGGTATCCGATCTTATGGAAATAGAGTGTAGAAATGCCATGTTAGTTGAGTATATGAGCATCTCTAGGCTCAGGACTCACGCTCAGTAGGTTGATGGTGATAAGCTTAGGGAACAGGCCAAGGAGAATAAAAAGGCTAGGACCGACAACTACGGCTATTCTCAACAAAAATCATGTTGGTAATCGCTCACAGTTTTAGTAGAAATCTTCAAATCAAGCCCCTTCATCAGCTAGTGTTCCATCCTCTAAGTTCCGTAATGATCAGAAGGGTAGGGCATCATTCTCTAAGTCTCAAGGTAGTATTTCAGGCACAAGAACCTACCCATATTGTCCTAAGTATGGTAAGAACCATTGGAGCGAGTGCCTTGCTGAAAATGAAGGATTCTTTGGGTGTGGTCAGCCTTGTAACATGTTTAAGGATTTTCCTTCTAAACAAGGTCAAGGAGGTAACAATGGTAGAGCTCATTCTAGAACTTCAGTAGCGCTAGCAGGTCGCCCAACTCAGCAGTGTAACTAATCTGGTACAGGTGGCGGTCTGTGCCAAAACAGGTTGTATGCTTTTCAGGATCGCAAGGATCAGGATGACTTTCCAGATGTAGTCACTGGTATGTTACGAGTCTTTGACTTAGATGTTTATGTGTTGTTAGATCCAGGGGCTACTCTTTCCTTTGTAACTCTTTATATAGCAGTCAAATTCGATGTTAGTCCAAAAACTTTCTCATAACCTTTCTCAGTCTCTACTCCAGTCGGTGACCCACTTATAGCTAGATGGGTATACATAAATTGTCCCGTCATAGTTTCCCAGAAAGTCACCTCAGCAGATCTTGTCGAGCTAGAAATGGTAGACTTTGATGTCATTCAAGGCATAGATTGGTTACATTCATGTTATTCCTCAGTAGACTATAGAACTAGGATTGTTCATTTTTAGTTTCCAGACGAACCAATCTTAGAATGGAAGGTTAGTAGCTTAGCGCCTATGGGTAGATTCATTTCTTACCTTAAGTCCAGAAAGATGATTTCTAAGGATTATCTCTATCATCTAGTTCGGGTTAAAGATTCAAGCTCCGAAACCTCAACTCTTGAGTCAGTTCCAGTGGTTAATGAGTTCCCAGAAGTGTTTCCAGAAGATCTTCCCAGAGTTCCTCCCGAAAGGGAAATCAACTTTGGAATTGATCTCCGTCCAGATACCCAAACTCTCTCTGTACCTCTTTACAATATGGTTCTATCTGAGCTTAAGGAATTGAAAGAGCAGTTGAAAGACCTTCTAGATAAGGACTTCATCAAACCTAGTATTTTGCCATGGGGTGCACCAGTGTTGTTCGTAAAGAAGAAAGATGGTTCCCTCAGAATGTGCATTGACTATAGACAGCTGAACAAGGTCACAATCAAGAATAAGTATACCATACCCTGGATTGATGACTTGTTTGGCCAACTTCAAGGTGCTAGTCATTTCTCAAAGATAAACCTCAAATCAGGTTATTATCAGCTCAAGGTCAAAGATAGTGACATTTCGAAGAAAACATTCCAAAATCGGTATGGTCATTATAAATTTGTAGTTATATCATTTGGAATAACCAATGCTCCTACAACTTTAAGGACTTGATGAACAGAATGTTCAAGTAGTACTTGGGTTTGTTTGTTATCATCTTTATTGATGATATCCTCATTTACTCTAGGAATGAAGAAGATCATGAAAATCATTTGAGAGTTGTCCTACAAACTCTCAAAGGCCGACAGTTATTCGCTAAGTTTAGCAAATGTGAGTTTTGGTTGCAATCCGGTGCTTTCCTTTGTCACATTGTGTCTAGCGAAGGGATCCGAGTGGATTCTCAGAAAATAGAAGTAGTGAAACAATGGCCCAGGCCGACCTCTCTGATATCAAAAGCTTCTTGGGTCTAACAGGTTATTACAGAAGGTTCATGGAAGGATTTTCATCCATAACCTCTCCGTTGACTAAGTTGACTAAAAAAAAGGTCAAGTTTCAGTGGTCAGATAATTGTCAGAAGAGCTTCGCAGAACTGCAAACTAGGTTGACTATAGCTCTTGTTTTGACTCTATCAGAGGTTCAGACGGTTATGTGATCTATTGGGATTCATCCAGGATCATCCTAGGTTGTGTGTTGATGCAGCGAGGTAAGGTTATAGCTTATGCTTCTAGACACCTTAAGGTGAAGGTGTATGAGAAGAACTATCCAACTCATGACATCGAGCTTGCAGCAGTGGTGTTTCCACTTAATAGTTGGAGACATTACTTGTATAGTGTTCACGTAATGTTTTCGCAAACCATAAGAGCCTTCAATATGTGTTCACCGAGAAAGAGTTGAATCTTCGCCAGAGTAGATTGCTTGAATTCCTCATGGACTACGATATGATTGTGCATTACCATCCTGGTAAGGCAAATGTGGTAGCAGATTCTCTTAGTAGACTATCTATTGGTAGTGTAGCGCATGTTGAGGAAGAAAGAAATGAACTAGCAAAAGATGTTCACAAACTTGCTTTCCTAGGAGTTCGTCTTCTGAGCATATCAGATAGTGGTGTAACTGTTCAGAATGGGTCAAAATCTTCTTTGGTAGTGGAGGTTAAGGAAAAGCAAGACAGTGATCCGATATTGTTTTAACTAAAGGTTGCAATCCACCATCAAAGGGTTGAGGTTTTCTCCCAAGGGGGAGATGGTGTGCTTCGCTATCACGGTCGATTATGTGTTCCTAAGATGGGTGTGTTGAGACAACAAATTCTTGCAGAATCCCATAACTCCATATGTTCTATCCATCAATGTGCAACTAAGATGTACCGTGATCTACGGGAAGTCTAGTGGGGGAATGGTATGAAAAAGGACATAGCAAATTTTGTGGCTAAGTGCCCCAATTGCCAGCAAGTCAATGTACAACATCAGAAACCAGGAGGTATGACTCAAGAGATCGACATTCCTACTTTAAAGTGGGAAGTGATCAACATGGACTTCATCATATGTTTGCCTTGTACTCGCAGTCAATATGACTCCATTTGGGTTATAGTTAATAGAGTTACTAAGTCTTCACATTTTTTGGCAGTGAAGACTGCAGATTCGGCAGAGGACTACACCAAGCGTTACATTAATGAGATAGTTAGGTTGCATGGGGTGCCTTTGTCTATCATTTCAGATAGAGGTCCTCAGTTTACCTCTCAATTTAGGTTAACCTTAGCACAACATTTCACCCGCAGAAGGATGGTTAGGCAGAGCGTACAATTCACACCTTAGAGGACATGTTGAGAGCTTGTGTGATCAATTTTCCAGGGTAGTTGGGAAAATCACCTTTCTCTTATAGAGTTCACCTACAATAATATCTATCATTCCAGCATTCAAATGGCCCCTTATGAGGCATTGTATGGGCGTAGATGTAGATCTCTAGTCGGTTGGTTTGAAGTAGGTGAACCAGCCTTGAAAGGGCCAAATTTAGTTCTTGATGCTATGGAGAAGGTGCAACTCATAAGAGATAGACTAAAGAAAGCCCAGAGTCTCCAGAAGTCTTATGCAGATGTAGGGAGAAGGGAACTAGAGTTCTAAGTTGATAAGTGGGTTTTCCTGAAAGTGTCACCTATGAAAGGGGTGATGAGATTCGGGAAGAAAGGGAAGCTCAGTCCTAGATATGTAGGCCCTTACAAGATTCTGAAAAAGATTGGCAAAGTGGTTTATGAGTTAGAGTTTCCAACAAACCTAGTAGTAATGCATCCGGTCTTTCACATTTTACTATTGAAGAAGTGTGTGGGTGATCCAGCTTTTGTAGTGCCATTAGAGAGTGTGTCTGTGAAAGATAGCCTTTCTTATGAAGATGTACCCCTTGAGATTCTTGATAGTTAGGTTAGAAGGTTGAGAAACAAAGAAGTCAGTTCAATCAAGGTTTTGTGGAGGAGTTAGTCTGTAGAGGTCACTACGTGGGAAGCAGAAGCAACCATGATGTTCAAGTATCCTCATATCTTTCCTTCCGATTCCACTCCAGCTTGAGTTATTAGTTCCTCTTCTGTTTTTAAGTTATTCATGCGTAAATCCACTCTTAGTATTATGTTCCTTCAGTTTGTACTTGCTTTTTAGCGTATTTGCATGTCTTGAAACTCTGTCTAGATAAAAAATCACTTTCCAATATTCAGTGGTAGGGTTTGCAGCTCTTTCCTTCCATTTCAACTAGTTTAGTCTTGATTCGAGGACAAATGATCCCAAGGGGCAGTTATTGTAAAACCTCGAAAACCAGACCGAGAAAAAAATATGCAGAAACTCACCTGAAGCAGTGAACCATGGAAAGGTTCATGGTTTGTGATAGGGTCCACAGTCTGTTGACCTTTCAGTGGTAGGGAGTTGGACTCCACCAGGCCTAGACATTAGACCACGGGACCCTTCACGGGCCGTGGTCTTCACATTCGACTGTGGTGGCGTCTATGGAATCTAGACAGTAGCCCCCCCTAGCCAAGCCCTTAGACACCTACGCCTAAGTGAGGACCATGGGGACATTCATGGTGTGTGGACCTCCACACGGTTCGTGGGAGGGTCCGTAGAAGCCAAGCTAGTGGACCCTAAATTTTGAGCGACCAGACCTCAACCCAAGTGAGGACCATGGGGACCTTCACGGTCTGTGGTATCTCACACGACCCATGGTAAGGCTCGTGAGAAAGAACCCCAAACCAGTAGCCACTGGCCAAAGACCACGACCGGTCCCATGGTCCGTGGTCACTTTCACGGTCCGTGAAAGAAATCGTGGTCAGCCCCGCCTGCAGTTTAACTTAGGTAACTTTTGGTCTTCTCCTATTTCGTTGGACGCCTAAACTACGTCGTTTTAAGCCTAAACTGCATGGTTTTGGTTAGTTTTAGCCTAGAAACATAACTAGAACTTACCGAAGTCAAATCATTTTTAGAACATAGAAATTAGAGTGAGAAAGGAGAAAAGAAGTCAACAACCCTACTTCAAGAATGCAACAAGATTTCCATCAGTTCTAGCATCGAAATCGAAAGATTTCTCCGTGGAATTCGTCACCAGGTATGTGGGATTTCACTAGTGGGTTCCTTTTGCCCTTTAGGTCCCTAGAATTCAGTCATATTCTTGATTCCCTATTTTTTACTAGACCTAGGATTTCTAGAACTTCAGCAGACTATCATGAATTAGTTATTTAAATATTCCAAATCAGATTATCATGTTATTACTTGGGTTTCTTTCATGAATTTCAGAACCCTGGCTATGTGGTTCTTTAGTTCTTGAATTACACATGCTAGGTAAGATATTTCAGTACTTCATATATACATGCCTCAGTCTTGAATGTGTCATTATCAGTATACTAATGTGCATTCCCAGTTTGCATGTCAGTTTTGAGCTATCTAGTATATTATAGCAATTCAGTCATAATGTGTTAATCATTTAATCTATTGGGACTAGCAAAATACCGAGTTGGAATAGGGTCAGTCACCCATATAGTCCAAGAACTACGAGCCACGTAGGTTGTAAGTCTCCTCTATGGGCATCATTTAGTGATCACACTAGTTATGCCTCTATAACTGTGGCATGGTATATCGGATCCTCTTGATGAGGCGTATACATCGGACTCCACAGATAGCTCATGTAGTTTTAATGTCAGTTATTAGTAGATCCCATAGTTCAGTCAGACTCCATTGCATTGACCACATTTCATTACAGTCAGTATTCAGTCTCAACATGTTATAAATTTGGTCATTGCATTCAATTAGCTCAGTATTTAGTATCAATATCATGTTCATATTATAATCTTGCTTTATTGCTTATTCAGTTATATGTTTATTTCAACTTTACTCTATCATGCATGCTCAATACCTTTCAAGTACTAAGGCATACTCTGCGCAACATCTTTTTATTGATGTATGTCCAGGTTCTCAGCATCCAGATCACGTATAGATCGGTTCTTGATCTCCAGTTCAGCAGCATCAGTGGTGAGTCCTCATTCTTCGAGGATAGTAGTCATGTTATCATTTCAGTTTTTCAGTCTTTTAGTTTCTGTTTTGCTTGACTTAGCTGGGGGATGTCCCAGCACTTCTAGAAAGTTAAATGCTATTTTCAGACATAGTTAGATTCAGCTTAGTACTTGAGTTTGATGTTTCCTTTGTATTAAACTTTAAAATTTCATATATTCAGTTTTAGTATATGGGTATTTCCCATCATTTCAAATTTACTTTATGATTAGCTTCTGCATCAGTTATTATTATCCTTAGTATGCTCATGTCATGCCAACAAGGTTAGCTTTGGGTCACTTGTGATCTTAGGTCTTGTGTCCGCGTCTCGGGGGTAGCTCGAGGCGTGACAATATAACAGTTCAATAATTATGAATATAATTTCAAAAAGAAACAGAAACTTAAGAACTCAAAGTCAACTTATCTCTAGAATACGCAAATCTTGGGATATAATCCTAGATTAAACTTTTACTAATTTCCAAGTAGATGTAGGGCATGAGGAAGAACTAGTCCAACAGTATGATAGCCTTACATACCTGGAAGAAAAAGGTTCTTGAAGTATCTTAAAGAATAACTTGATTAGAAGCCTTAAAAACGTAGCTTGAAAGAGACCAATCAAGAAAACCTTTATTGAGATTCTTGAATTAGTTTCTTGAAATCTCTATGGCCAAGAATTATGATTTTCATTAGTGATCCATAATTGTATGGAGGAATTTGAGTTGGAAAGAATGGAATTCTTTGATAAATACTTACGTTGAAGAAGAATCTTGAAAAAGATGGAAAAAATCTTGAATTGAGTCTTCTACTTTGATTGTTTCTTGGGGTTTTGCCTTTGGGTTTGAGAGAGAATAGAAAGATGTATTAAGAGATGAAAATCTTATTGTTTTGGGTCTTTAATTAGTCAATAAATTTATTTAGGGCTTTCTTAGAGATAAAAAGAAAATAATGATCTTTTTAATGTATTTCGTAGTCTAAGTCGTCACTGTACTGTATTAGGTTACTTAAATGGTCATAACTTTTTACTCAAAACTCAGATTGTTGTGAAATTGGTGGCGTTGGAAAGAAGATTCAAATATATTTAATTTGATAGGTTATGAGCCACATAAGTTTCTATATCCTAAGATATATGATCATTTGAAGTTGACCAAAAGAGAATCTTACATCAAAACTTAATCGGTAAGGAAACTTTCTTCTCTACTTTGTGCTACGAGTTTCTAGTGACCTTAATTGATATCCAAAATCATTCCCACACTAAATAATTTACCTTTACACATATGGGAAATTTAAGAATCTCCCGATATGACCTTACATGTAAATGAAGAATGGTTCGAGTCTTAACTTAGAAATTTTTGGGGTGTTACTTTGAGCATAGTAAATTTTATTTGCTAGATGATGTAACTTTTTTTTATAAAGAAAATTTTATTTTTTCTGCTATATACTTCTTTTAGATTTTTATTTTTGTATTAGATGTAGACATAACAACCCATTTAGTCATTTTGAGTTCTAGAACTCTCTCTCCAATATGACACTTCTTGTAGATTTATTTGATGATATATGACTTGTGGGCATTCGTCACACATTCCAAGGGGCTCAGGTGTGTTTTAAAGTTATTAAACCTAACTTAAAAAATATTTTAAGTAAGCTAGATTGAATTTTTTATTTGAAGGTTACAATTGTAACGACCTGATTTTCGAAGCCAGTGGGAAAGAATTGGGACCGTTGTAGCGAGATAGGGTCCTGCACAGCGGGACAAATGCCACTTACGTCGAAAATAAACCCCAAAATATCATTATTCTACAAACTTCATTCTTAAGAGTTATGAGACAATCCTAGGTGATTTCTTGATAGTTTTCCATGACTTTTGGTGCTAAAGGTAAGGATTTTACTCCCCAAATCTATTTTTTGATCCGTAGAACGTAAATTTATGGGTTTTTATTGTTGGGGGGGGGGGGGTTTGGCCTAAAGTTGATGGTGGGAAAAATCCCTAGCTTCACCTTAGGATCATGTGTTTGGTCTTGGGTTATTGGGTTTGTCATAGTTCGGGTAAATTAGACCTTAATTATTGATCCATGTTTGAAATTATGTGTTTGTAGACTAAGAACAAGCGGAAAGAATCCGGAAAGGGAAGAATCAAGTTTCTTAGGAGGATTCAAGCTAGGGTTCAAGGTAGGTGATGGTTTGATTTCATTTTTTGCGTTATGTATATTGGTAATTGCTTCATTGTTATGCATGTATGTATGTGAATGAAGTCTTGTTGATAACACCTAATGTAATTGAGTATGAACAAATGATTCTATGCCATGAATCAACAGTTAATTGTATTATTATGAGAATATACATTGTGATTATGATTGTGGCTTGTTAAATGGATCGGGTTTCACGTTTAAACACACAAACATGGATCAGATGCCACGTTCTAACACACTAAATTGGATTGGGTTCCATGTTCCGGCGTATATATGGGATCGGGTGTCACGTTCCGATACACTAACAGTTTGGGTATGCGTTCCATGAGAGGACCATTGAATTGGGTTCCATGAGAGAACCATGGATTTTTTATATCTACTTGTTATTGAGAATGTGGAATCGTGCATTGCTCCTGAAATGATAATCGATGTGTATATATATTATGCGCACGTCATGTTTACCTTGTTGTAATTTTGATATATGTTCTGCTTACTGGCATAGCCACGTGATCCTACTAGTACACTGTAGTTGTGTACTGATACTGCACTTGCTCTTTCTTTATTGAGTACATCACATCTTCAGACGGCAAGGGACAAACCTCGTTTAGGAGATCAGTGAGCAAGATTGGATTCAAGGTTGAGCCAGTTCTTTCAGGTTGCCATGAGTCCTCTATGTTTTAGTGCACTCTTTACAGAATCGGAATTTCTAGTTAGATATTTGTTTACTTAGTTTTGGGTTTGCGCCCCCTTTGCTTAGAATTGTTGAACTTTAGAGTTTTGGTACATTGACTTTTAGGTTCTAGGGGTTGTTGTTCCGCATCAGTTTGGTTAGTTTTATTTAAACCTTTGTAATATATGGGAACTATACTTGATTTCTACAATTAAACATGCTTTTGTATCTTTAAATGCCTAGTTTTTCGTTAAGTTGATTTAATCAGGTTGTAGTAATGGTTCTCCTACCGGAGGTTTAGTGTGGGTGCCAATCACGAAAGTCGTGGTCGTGATAACAATAGCTTTTCTATGATGAATTAGGACTTCTATGGATGCTCTAATTAAGCCCAAGTTCCCGGTACGATTCGACATTATTGGTTGAAAATTTGGGGTTTATGACTCATAAGTTTGTCTTGAGGGTTGATTTTATATTTTGAGAATTTGATCAAGCCTATACAGGGTATTTTAATGTTCCTGTATGATTTGATTAAGTTCTAATGGGTTCAGTCTTTCAGAAAAATTTAGATCATGATCTGTTCATATTTGATGTATAATGTTATTTAAATCATAAACACTATCACCTGAACAAATTGATTTTGTGTATTATATAAATGTCAATTTTAAGTGTCGGATTGACTTTTTTGCATTATTATATTTCTTTATATGATGATAATTGTTTTACATAATGTTTGGATAACATTATCAAGTACTTATATTGATAATATTTGTTGTAGATATAAATGAATAATATGGATTACAATTTTTTTTCTAAAATCTTGCCTCTATTTTATTAGGATTGCTATATGAAACTTACATGTTATTTTTGTACTCCTAATTCACTTGGTGCACTCTTAGTTGTGGACGTGAGGACTAGAGGATCACACATATCTAGGAGTCTTAGAAATCTGTACTTGATCATCTTTGAATGTTCTTATTATATTTACGTGTATGTGATATATCCATACTTTGTTATCAATGTTCTTGTATGATTTCATCAAATATTTTTAATAGAAAACAAATAACTAATATATAAATTGATTCACCAACTGAGTTGGATGTAGGTGTGTCATCACAACTTTGGGAGATTTAGTTTAAGAGCTTTTATCATTATCAAGTATCTTATTTTTGAACTTTGAGCTTTGGAGACATTTTTTTTGGATTGAGGAACAAAGCAAGGACACTAATTTGCAAAAAAGAACGAATCGAGCTAAAAGAAGGAATTAAAGAGAGCCTGGTGATCACCAAGTCCATTTAGTGAGTCGCCGAATGGTCTATTGACCACCTAAAGTTTCAGTGTGCCAAGCCTTGAAGGAGAAAATCAAGTTGGCAAGAGAAAGGAGCAGTCGGTGAATCGCTGAGTGGTTCCACGACAGAGTGTTAGATCGCCTAAGCTTACAGACCTTGAGAATGCTGAACGCCAAAGCAAGAAGGTGATGAAATGGGTCAAAAGGCGGATCGCCGAGCTGATCGACGACCCCGACTTACTGCGCCAACTTTTCTTCGTAGCGTATTTTTGGTGACTATAAATATGTTCTTGAACATTAGTTTAAGAGCTTTTATCATTATCAAGTATCTTATTTTTGAACTCTGAGTTTTGGAGACATTTTTTCTTAGCTTTGATGAATTGAAGTTTTCCATTTTTGAGAAATTGGAAGTGGGTCTGTGAGATTCTTCAATTTGGACGTTTATAAAGAAAAAATTAATCTTACCCAATTGATGGAAATTCAGTTTGGTAACGATTTTTCATCTTTTTATGATGTTTAGCTAAAACCCCAATTCTTGGGGTGTGATTATGTGATTATGGGATGATTTAGCTTGTGGGTATTGTTAATTGTTAGTTTAAATGTTGTTTAAAAGTTATTTCAATCAGTAATTATGGTTCAATTTAAAGAATTGTAGTTGTAAATGCAGTTCTACCTTCGTGTTTTTGGCTTGCTCGAGAGAGAGGTTTTAAAACCAAGATTACTAAATAGATGGTCTGTGGGTATTGGGTTGTCATGGATTTAGCTCGAGAGAGTGAATCCTAAACCTTTTTCCACACATTCAACTCGAGAGAGTGAATGGACTAAAGTGAAGGTTGTTCTTATTTGCCTGCTTGTTGGTGTTCGAAAGAAACCAACTTGATTCAGGGTGAATTGTTCGAGAGAAAGTTTATCCCCTATAAAGTCTAGCTTATTCACTAATTTAAAGTTATTTACTAACAGCTGCAATTACCCATTTGTCTACATTATCCTATAATCGAATCACATCCTAAGAACCCGTCTCTTTATTGTCATCTTTGTGTTATTTCTTATTGTTGTAGCTGGTAGTTAAAACCAAAAACCCCTTATATGACATTAGTGTCAGCCCTTAATTTGAATTATGTTTTTATTCGTAAATGTCTATTCATATGGCTGACTTGAGCATATTCGTACTTTTCTATTGAATCTTAAACATGTACCACTCCATGTGGGATTAGACCCCAACTCATTTAGTTGGGTTATTATACTGACTAACGATAGTTGACGCTTAGAACTGGATTAAGTGTCCTTGAAACGTTAATCAAAATGGTGGCGCTGACGGGGAGTGTTGTTCGTTAAGATTCTTTAGTTAAGCTTAATTTTGTTCTTGTTAGTTATAGTTGAATCTACTTATTTTTAGTTTTTGTTTTCATGTTGCTTGTTTAGAACAAAAGGAAAGAGCATGTCTTGTAGCAACGGTGACCAAATGGCTCTTCATTGAGAATGATGATTCTTAGGGATAACATCCCAAGTTTCAGGCAAATGGAGGGCGAGTCAATCCATGAATTGTGGCAGAGATTTATGTCACTATTGCTGCAATGCCCAACTCATGGAATCTCAGATACCTATAGAGGTCTTGGTCCGGAGAACAGAGGAGTAGCTGACCAAATTTCTCCAGGTGGTCTCACACGACTACCCTATGCAATAGCAGCCCAGCTCCTTTATCATATGGCCAAGACAAACAAAAAGACTGAGAAAGACAAAATTTTGGCCACACTTCATACTCAGCTAGATCTTGTGGTAAAAAAGATTATGGAATTAGAAGTATCAGACAAAAAGAAAGATCGTTACATTCCCCCTCACGAGCGGATAAAGTCCTAGTAGTACGATGGTCGACAAGTGGAAGAGACCCGCTCACTCATTCTCCACAGAGTCGAAGAACACGACAAAGTGTTGAGTGAGATAAAAGAAAATATCTCACTGCTGAATCAGATGACCACTTCTCATTCCATATCTATTTACCTGTTGGAAACCCAAATAGGTCATGTTTTGTCTCGTCTTTACCCTACAAATCAAGATTGAGTGGGGAATTGTGTCATGCCACAGTGTTAACTAAGTTACTTCTTGGGAGGTAACCCAAGTTTTACTACTTTTGTATTGTGTTAGAAATAATCGTGTGTTGATTTTGCAGGTTGAAGCGTATAATGTGTTTGAAAAATGCAGGTTGGCGAGCTAAATATCCAGTCAGTGACTCCGCGAGTAGGTGGGCAAGCTCGAGTTGGACCATCGTTGGACTCTAGAAATTCTAGGGTTAGAGTCTGTAAAACTTGGCGAGGCCAAAAGCACATCAGCGAATCGCCGAATAGGTCGGCGATTAAGACTTAATCCACCGTTTTGACCTCCAATTTAACTGGAAGTCCTGTAAAACTCGGTGAGGTAAGTACCCACTCAGTGACACGCCGAGTGGGTCGGTGAGCAAAACTTATGTCGCCGAATGGGCGAGAAATAGACAGTGTTTAAAGGCCAAAAGTTCAAAGGTTTAAAATCTTCCACATTCCCTCACTTTTCAACTTTCCAAACTCACACCCGAAGCAGTTTTTCTGTATTTTTGTGTTCTTAACGCGTATTAGTCGTTGATTGTGTGTTCGGGGTTGGATTCGTTGCTGCCTAGCTTTACAACCTTTATATTCGGCATTAAAGGTGGGTTTTCCGAACCCCAAATTCATATTTAACAGTGTCTACTCGGTTGCAATTGTTCTTATCATAATGATGTGTGTTGGGTCTCTCTGATCTATAATTGTATGGTTGTGTGCCTATTCTAATTTGAATATCAAGCCGTAATTACCCATATTGTTGATTTCCCAAAATTTTATGCTTAAAAAGTGGTCTAAATTGTTGGGATGAGCGTAAATTATTGTTCGGTCTAGTCGGGTGAAGTGTATGTAACCCGTATTTGTGCCAAATGATGTAATTTGCCCAATGATGGAGTGGTTGACGTCATTATTAAAAGCAAAAATTGTCAAATGGCCAAATTTGGCCAAACCGAGAGACGTCTGAGTATCCCGGGGGGTATGGGTGTAATAGGTCTGGGTTTAACTAAAGTAGTGCATGCTTTGATTTTGTTTTCGGGGACTGCAGGATTGAATTTTGGAAGTTGGGTTGAAAGTAGGCACATTGGGCAGTTTGGCAAGCTGGGTTGTGCTGGCTGAACCACTCGGTGGTTCACCAAATCCCTCTTTATTTCCATTCTTAATTGATTTTAGGGGTCTGTAACTTTCGGCGAGAAGCCTGAGTTCACCGAGTGCACTCGGTGACTCACCGAAAGTCTTTCTTGATTGCCCTTTCTGTGCCCCTAACCCTGAAAATGCACTGTATCTTTCAGTAGGGTAGTCCTTTGTCACCGAATACTGTCGGCGATTCCTCGAAAGGCCCACCCCATCGGCGACATACTAGTTTTCTGGGAAATTTTTAAGCCAATCCTTTCAGCGAGCCCGATCTGGCTCGCTAAAGTGATTCAGTGACTCGTTGAATGATTCAGCGAATCTGTCTGCAACTATTTTTCTGTAATTTTGTTTGAACTGTTTCTAACTATCCTCGATGTTCTGCAGATATGGATAGATCTAAATTAGCAGGTAGAGACATGCCGCCCTGCAAGAGGTCTAAGGGAATAAATGGGAAGGGAAAAGGAAAGGGAAAGGCACATGAACCTGCATCATCGGAGGCCAGCTCCGATAGTGACGACATCTATGCCACTCACCTCACCACTTCTGAGAGTGAGGGTGAGCAACATGAGCATCAGGCTGCAACTTTTGAGCCTGAATATGAGCTACTAGTACCCGAAAGAGCAGAACTGCGATCCAAGAGGATGAATGATCCATCAAGGATCAGGACTCCTTAGGGCACCACTACTCCTCCTGCTCCCACACACGTTATAGTCCTAGCACCACCGGTACAAGGTCCTCCTCCCCGGTCTATGAACAGAATAAAGACTGAGGGTTTGAGGACAATCATAGAGGAGAAGAGGTTGTCTATTGATGGTGTCATAGATAGGTACCCTTAGATCATGAGCTGCTTGAGGTCACACAGATTCCAGCTATTCACTATGTCCCGTGGCCAGTACATTCCAAATTGGGTCAGAGAATTCTACTGTGCCCTGGTGCAAAAGGGAAAGAAGTCGGCCGCAAAATTCAAGCCCGTAGACCATGTGATTTTCAGGGCCAGAAAAGCAAAATGTGATACTGATGCTATCAATGTAGTCCTGGAGTGCTCGAATAATACTGACGATAACTGTCAGCACATGATCAGGACCAAAATGTTGGATAACATGAAAAGTTGTTGGCCCCTCTAATATCAGATGGTACTCTCAAGTGGCTTGATGATAGGGTAGCTATTGAAAAGAAGGGCCTCAATGTAGCAGCGATGTATTGGTTTGGCTTCAACAACAGTACCATTATGCCATCCCAGAACAAGTCAATTCTAAAGCAGCCTGTCTTGGCTGCCTCATTGATAAGACGAGGCTGAACTTAGGGATGATTATTGCACAGAAGGTGCATATGAGGGCTAAGCAGCGCCAGACTTCTCTCCGCTTTCCGTTGTTGATCACCGAGTTGTGCAAATGGGCCCGGGTGCCTAGGGATGAGAAGAAGGATGTGGAAGTGTTTCCCACATCTTCTACTGACATTCGGAGGATTGAGGCTGAGTAATTGAAAGATGAGGCATAAAAGAAGAAGGCTGCCCCGATGAACACTTTCCCGGTTGTGAATACAAATGCACTACCTGTAGAGGAACCTTTGCCTACTCCAGCCCCTCTCACCTTCAGATACATTTAATTCTACCCCTTCTAATACTCCCAGTTCCTTTATTGATCCTGTGCCTCCAGATCTGGTACTGTTGTTGTTGCTGCTGCTGGCCGACCTCCACTCACCCAGGCTGCATTACTACGGATGGGGAAGCTAGCCAATTTTGCGGATAGGCGTGCCTCCATTCCTGGCATGATTGAGAGAGCCCTTGTTGATGCTATGACACCCTTGAATTCCACTATTGATGCCTTTGCGGAAAAGATAACGGTGTGCGACCGTTGCCAAGGGGCCACTGAGGAGGAGACGGCCCTAAAGGCCACTATTGTTGTGCTGAGGAGAGATATGAACTAGCTGAAGTCCACCGATATGTCTATGACTTTCGGTACAGTGGTGATCCTAGATGTGCCAGTTGAGCCAGACATTCCTCCAGATACCACTAGAGATGATGTTCGAGCTGAGAAGGTAGTTGATCCTGAGTCTAAGGCTGAGATGGATGAGGAGATGCTTGGGGTTGCTAAAGAGGTTTCTTACGAGGGCCTTACGGAGACTGAGGAGCCATGGTAGATGCAGTTGTGCATGCTTCTTTGGCAGACACAACTTTGGTTGATCCTAGTGGAGCTGGTATAGTTGATGTGACTCTGGGTACTGATGCCCAAGTTTAGAGTGTGGCACCGAGCACTGATGCCCCGACAGATGGAGCGACTGTGTAGACAAGATCCGTCTTTACCTCCCTCTCTCTCATTTTTATTGATTTTTGGATGATTTATTGCATTTCAGGACAAATTGCTTTTTGTTTGTGGTGGGGTGAGGTATTTCCATACCTACCTCTTGTGAATATTGTTTTTGTTTATATATTGTGTTTTGTGTTATATATTGTGTTTTGGCACTATTTTTGTGGATGTTTGAGCTTGTGGCTCCTTAGTTTGATTGTAAATGATTTTCGGACCTTTCCGAAAAATTTTATGCCACCTCTTGATTGTGTTTGAATGTGGCTGTTCTTTTGCAAATTTAAGTATCGGTTATGATCATTATTGATAACTTGAATAGTGCTCTCAATTGAACAAACATGAATGTGCGGCTACGATGAGGTCAATGAAGTTGCATAGGCAATATGTGAACTTTTTGCATCTCTTTGTGACTAGCCAATTATCGAATTGAGTCTCTTGTGATGAACATTGCACAATAGAGAAAGTGTGAAGTCTTGTTTGACATTGGTTTCAATGCCTTGTGTGATAAGCTTACTATGAACCATGTGCGACGACACCTAGAATTTGCCCCGTTGGTCCGGTTGACTAAGTGATGTGATCTCTTGAAATGATCTTAGGCAACAATTTTAAAGTGTGAAGCAATTTAACATTATACCTCTTTTGTGGCCTACCTTGTGAGTGTGTGATCTTTGCTTGAACACCCTTTGAACCTTATCCTTTTCTTAGAAGAAACATGATGAAATTATGACATTTCTTTATCCCTTCACCCTTAATCCTCATGAGATATGGTTTGTTTGAATGACCAACTTAGGCCAAAAGCCTAAGTTGGGGGTGTGGTGAAAAGAGAATGTAAATCAAGAAATATGATGCGAAGGAATACCGATCTACCCATGGTTTTGAAAAAGATGGTACCCCTCCATACACGAAAAAATAAAAAATAAAAAATAAATAAAATGAAAAAGTTTTGAAATAAAGTTGCAAAAAGAAATGTGGTGTTGATGTTTGCGTAATCAAGGACACAACTTCCTATGCAAGTGTCTATGATTGTACAATAGTATAATAACTCAACCAAGGCATGGGATTGTTCCCAAGGGAGTGGGCGTGAAAATTAGTGGTTAAGTGCAAACGTGCTAAAGCTAATCACAGCTAAAGACTTTAGCAAGTAAAAATATAACAAGTTAAATAGGGTGACGCAAGCGTCAATATCAAATGGGGGTTTGTAAGCAAGAAGCAACTAAAATAGTGAAAATAAGGAAAAATACAAGTATGAAGACAGGATTCTTGGGATGTGATAGGAATACACGATAGAATAAATCATTGGGTACATGCTTTTGATAGTAAATTCATTGAGTATTTGTGACTAGGCTAGACTTTAAAGGGGATAAGCTCTCTCTCGAGCAACTTACCCCATTTGAAGTGGGTTCCTCTCAGACACCCACTTTCCACGTGAAGAACAACCTCTGCCTTAACCCACTCACTCTCTCGAGCTGAGTTTGTAGACATGGGACTTGGGTTCACTCTCTCGAGCTGAACCTCATGTTGACCCACTCGTACTGGCCATCAATTTAGTGGTCTTAGTTTTACGACCTCTCACTCGAGCAGGCCAAAAACACATATATGAGATTATATTTGCTACTACAACCTCATTAGATTCATCCACAACCACTAAATGAAATTAAATTTAAATTACGAAAGACTATCAGCAAGCAAGACCCAACAACAAATCTAACTCATATTCACAAAATCACACCCAAAGAATTGAGGTTTTTAGCCACACATGTAAAAGAGATAAATAAGTATACCAATCTCAGTTTCCATCAATGGGTATGCAAGATTAAGTCTTTAGACAGGCAAAAGGTGAAGAATCCAAGAGACCCAAGTCCAATTTCTTAAAGATGAAACCCTTGAAAGCTCAAAGTTCTTCAAAACCCTCTCCAAAACATAGAGAGAATATCTCAAAAACTCTATCTAAAACTTAATAACCTAAAATCTAGGTCAAACAAGGTAAAAATTCACCCTTAAAAATAAAAACTGAACTAGTATTTATAGCTTTCAGAAAATGTGCTCTGAAGGATCTTTCGGCAATGTTAGTAGAAATCGCCGATGCATTTGGTGATCAGCCCTTTGGTTTACTTCATCGCCTTTCATCATTTGTCTTCACCATCTTTGTGTCCTGGATAGTTGGGCAATGTAGCACTACTTCGTGGAGTTTTTCGGCGATTCGTTGACTACTTCTTTTCGCCGCTGGTTTTCTCCTTTCCTTCAGGGCTCAGCACACTGGAGCAAAAGGTGAATATGCAATCTATTGGAGATTCACTCAATGGGTTCGACGATTCACGGATCTTTGTTTCTTTGTTCTTTCAACTTCTTTTGCTCCTTTTTGCTAAGTAGTGTCCATGCTTTGCCTCAAACTTCAAATAACTGAAACTTAAAGGTTTTCATAAGATATCGGGATAAAATAAGCATTTGAGGACACAATATGTATTAAAATATAGCCCAAAGGAGTATAATTTTTGGACTCATCAGGTGTCTAAAGTTTCTTGGAAAATGAATAATGGGGTGAATTTTGAGCATGAATGAGAATGAAGAACAAAAGGAAAGGAAGTGTTGTTCACACCACATTTCATGAGGATAGCAACCACTGAGCTAAATGACCATACCTTTACACTCAGCCCCGTTACAAGCCTTGAAAAGACCTTTTTGATCTTGACTGAGCTGAAATGAAGGTTGATTGGAAAATAAGGGCAAACTTATGGTTGAAGTCATGCATGTGTTCATCTTTTTTAGTGTGAGATTTATTGTGATTCTAGAGTTATAAATTCTTGAACCATTGTGTGTGAATATGGAATCGTCTTCGTGTGAGGGCATTTGAGTACCTTTGTGGAGCTTGAACTTGAATTCGAAGCAAGTATTGTGAACTTGAGAATCTTTGATAATAGTCAGTCACAACTTAAATCTTTGAGTGCACAACTGATCCTTGCATAAGTAAATTGAGTCTTGTTGTGTGCATGCATGATTAAGTCTTTTGTATTACTGTTTGAGGCATCATTTTTTAACAGCTGAACTTGAGTTTTACTTGAGGACAAGCACAGGTTTAAGTTGGGGGTGTTGATGAGTCCTACATTTGGACTCATTTAGGGCTTTGTTTGCATAGATTTAGTGTCCTCAAATGTTTGTTTTCTGTCAATAACAGATGTAAAATGCTTGATTTCCAGGTATTTTGATTGATGAACAAATCAAGAACACTAATTTGCGTAAAGGAATGAAGCGAGCTAAAAAAAAGGAAGAAAAGAGAGTGTGGTGATCGCCAATTCCATTTGGCGAGTCGACAAATGGCTTCTTGACTGCCTAAAGCTCCAGTGTGCCAAGCCCTAAAGGAGAAAATCAAGTTGGCGAGAGAAAGGCACAGTCGACGGATTGCCGAGTGGTTTCGCGATGCAGTGTTAGATCACCAAAAGTTATAGATCTTGAGGATCCTGAAGGCTAAAGCAAGAAGGCGATGAAATAGGTTAAAGGGCGGATGGCCGAGCTGATCGGTGATCCTGACTTACTGCGTCGACTGGTCCTTCACAGCATATTTTTGGCGAATATAAATACGTTTTTGAACATTTAGTTTAAGAGCTTTTATCATTATCAAGTATCTTATTTTTGAACTCTGAGTTTTGGAGACATTTTTCCTTAGCTTTGAAGAATTGTAGTTGCAAATGCAGTTCTACCTTCGTGTTTTTGCCTTGCTCGAGAGAGAGGTTTTAAATCCAAGATTACTGAATTGATGGTCTGTGGGTATTGGGTTATCATAGGTTCAGCTCGAGAGAATGAATCCTAAACCTTTTTCCACAAATTCAACTCGAGAGACTGAATGGACTAAAGCGAAGGTAGCTCTTATTTCCATGCTTGTTGGTGTTCGAGAAAAACCAACTTGATTCGGGGTAAATTGTTCGAGAGAAAGTTTATCCCCTCTAAAGCCTAGTTTATTCACTAATTTACAGATATTTACTAACAGTTGCAATTACCCATTTGTCTACATTAGCCTATAATCAAATCACATCCTAAGAACCCGTCTCTTTATTGTCATCTGCATGTTATTTGTTGTTGTTGTAGCTGATAGTTAAAACCAAAACCCCTGTATTTGACATTCCTGTCACCCCTCAATTTGAATTATGTTTTTATTCGTAAATATCTTTTCTTATGGCTGACTTGAGCATATTCGTACTTTCCTAATGAATCTTAAATACGTACCACTCCCAGTGGGATTCGACCCCAACTCATTTAGTTGGGTTATTATACTGACTAACTATTGTTGAGCTTAGAACTGGATTAAGTGTCCTTGGAACGTTAATCCTTCGTCTACTTAAGTTTATGGTAATTTTACAAAAATAGCATGAGATATTATAAAATTAGAAAAATCTAATGTTTAGGGAGTGGTATTTTATGCACTATATCTTATGCTAACCTAATTAATGATATTTTTTACAATATGTTACAAAAGTAAACTAATTTTTTCCAGAATTACATAAAAATAATGAACACTAAAGAAAAGGAGCAGTTTATGCAAAATTGTACAGACCTAAAATAACCTAGTAGGATATATTTTTGTGCTTATGATTTTAAGGAATCTAAGAGCTGGTTTGGCAATGTTGTTGGGAGGCCAAAAACACTTATTTTGAAAAAATAATAATATTTTTAAAAAATTGTTTTAAGCCTCTGGCAAATCAGTAAAACTATTTTTAAACTGAAGTAGAAGCAATTTTTCTGTTGTTAGAAAGAAGCTAAAACTTTCTACTTCTAATAAAAAATAAAACAAGAGCAGAAAATTATTTTTTCCAGACTAAAATATCCCTTATGTGTATGCATATTTATCAATGTATCTCTTATTAATTAATTAGCGTATGTCATAAGTTTGGTTCATTTTCATTTAAAAACTCTTTTTTATGTTTATATAATAGATTTGTTTATTTTATCTTATGTCTATATATTATTATTTTATATTATATATTTATATATTAATCTAAGTATTATTTTTTAGAATTAGAAAAAAATATAATAACAATATATTTGCAAGAGTTAAAAAAAGAAAAATTATTTTAACAATTATAAATTTCATCCCTCCCAAAAAAGATATATTATTGATTGAAAATTTTAATATGTGCATTTAATTTAATAAAAATAAAAATTTGATCAAAACCTTTATAATAGATATGTAAAATAGTTTCTCTCTATTAAATAATCTTAATATTAAAAGTATGTTGGTACTTTTTATTTTCCGTAATTTGACCTTCGAAAGCACTTTCTAAAAAAGATTAGTCCAACACAATTTGCTTATGAAAAATAATTTTCAAATGAATTTACCCAACACAATTTTTTTTTTCAAAAACTCTTTTCTGAAAATCTATTTTAAAAAAATATATTTAAAAGTGTATAGTTTTTAACAATAATGCTATGCATACTCTACAACTTAGTAAATCAATAAATACCACATGCGTAAATTTATTTTCCAATACACTGCCAATCTATTTTGTAAGGAAACAAAGAGGATCTTTATGATAACGAGATAAAGTAAGTGTGGATTTAAATTACTTGACTTTCTTGGTTAGCCTATTTAAAGTATAATACCTATTTGCTTAATTTTCTTTCCCTAATACTTATTGCACCCTGCCTATTGCGTGTGATAGAGGGTTCTACATGGAAGATATTAAATTCCTTAGTTGGACTTAGTTAAAAAAAATTATTTAATGATGGCAAAATGTGAGTTTCTTAAAGAAGGAGGATCATCACTTGGTGCCCTTCAAAATTATTTAATGATCGCAAAATGTGAGTTTCCCGAAGCTAGAGGACCAACACTTGCTGCCCTTCAATATTATGGCGGCTAAGACTTATATCAATTACTCACTCTTTAAGAGGTATGATAGAATCCTATGTAAGGACTACAATTATTATTTTGGCATAAGCTTTTGCCAATGAATGTAGAGATTAAAACGAATAGGAATAAGATGTCATTGTTTGACTTTTAAAATTATCAAAAATATCAAAATACCAAAATACCAAAATCTATCAACTTTATTCGAGGGGTGGCTACGATTTCTACCCTTTCTTCTCCGGAACCAGAGAATTAGACTTCTCACCTTTGGATTAAGAAGTGCAAGATGTTATATCTTTTACTTGATTTCTTTATTTTTACACCACCATATGTCACGACTCGAAATTGAATCGTGATGGCATTTACCATGAACCCCTTGTAGGCAAGTCAAAGCACAATCAATTCGTGATAAATAAAATTAGAATATAGCTAACGTGGAAGAAATAATAAGGTAAGAAAGCGACCATATCATAGATATGTACAAAATATACAATAAGGGCCAGAAAGTGACCAAGAAAGGCAAATATATACAAAATGGTACACTGCATATTACAAAAGATGGTAAGATTTTCTAAAAAAAAACCCACCTTTTGTGTGCGCAAAAACCCACAAATACGCTCCTAGGAGCCCAATTCCAATAGAAATTGAAGCATAAAGATTTTAAAACTAAAAATTCATGTTTTCTCACAGCTACCTCATTACATGGTCAAATGCAGATGTCAGTTGATGCATGCCAATCACAGCCAAACAAGTTATAATACATTCATATCACACAAACTAATAAGGTAAACCCTCCACAATATAGTCGTATAAACTAGAAACTTCATCCAGTTCAAGTCCACGGCTTCAGGCCTATAATCACAAATTTTATAGAAATAAGCACAATTATCTTGATAAAAACAAAACAACACTAAACAAGCAACCAACTAATCTAAAACTAGGTTTAAATCCACTAAAGTAATCTAAGCATTCTATACTAATCAAGTGAAGGCTATGATTAACCTAGACTAAGGTACTAGTCTAAAGTCCCAAAAATGGACGAAGTATAACTAAAGGGGATGTATAACTAAGAGTTAACCCTACAACCTTTCTAATGATCATATGCAACCCAATTTATATAGTGTCTAACTAAGCTAAGTCTAAAGAAATAAGTTTCAACCTACGTCGAAGTTGAAACTATACTAGAATTACTACTCGAGACCGTTACCTTTTCGAAGAGCCTCAGATTGCTGTCATGATATAAAAAAACTATATATCAATACAAGACTAGCGATATTCATACTGATGTCACAAAATTCATAACAAAAATGAGGTGAAAAATTAACCCTCAGAGCTCGACAATAAAATATAAAATTAACTCGGTCATTATACTTCCATTGATGTGAGTATCACATGCCCCAAATTTGGGTGAAGATGAAGGTCATTTTGAACCTCGAATGGTACGAAAAGGTAACTTTTAAGGAATTGAATAAAATAATTGAGGTTCAAATAAAGAATAAAACACGAAAATGAAGCTAGAATTCACAATACAAAGTAAAGGGAAAGAGAAGTACCTTTGAATCCCATGAAAAGAAGATGAAAGGAGTTTAAAGACTCCTACCCGTGCTCAACAACAATGGAAACATTTGAAGGAATATGAGATATAATAGAACTTGTGATTGTCTCCCCTCCAGAACCGAGATCACTGTTGTAGAGAAAGCCTTGCAGGAGCAGATGTGAACAGTCTCCTCCATCTCCATGGAAGCCCAAGCCAGCCAGATGCATGAGATCACTAAAGCGACCAAGTTGTAAAAATTGGATTCATTGTTACTCAAAAGGAACGTCATGCCCAGTTCCAATTTTTTTGAGATATTCGGCCAATTTAATATTGAGCTGACATGAAGAAAAATTTGAGAATTTGAAATTGATCCGAACTTCAGTCATTTTACAATAGTGGGAATATTCCTGTTATGCTGGTGTAACTAGAGGCACGTGTTCAGAGTTCTTTAGCAGTTGCTTGGCATCCAGGTAAGCTAGCTTTTCTTTTAACTAAGTACTTAGACCTGTTTTTACTTATATCATATCTTGTAGATTGTCGAGAGATTTCATGCATGGGCCTTTGGGCATGGAGTTGTCATGACCCAAGTCTACACCTAAGATGTGGCCGAGACCCAAAAACCATTGTTGGTCCCCAAGCAAACCCTCATCCTGGCTGACTACAAGTGGAAGGCTAACTTAAACATACAAAAGCTTAAAAACTGAATAAAATTCATGAAACTCAAATATGAAGCTTTAACTCAAATGAATAACTCTGAATAAAAATAATATATCCAACTCGCCTTAAAATAGGCAACTTAAATCTTTACAACATTTAACAAAATAAATGAATAGACTTCTAAAACTCTACTGTCTATCTATAAAGCCTCTAACTGACAAATATGGAAGTTGGGATAAGCCCCACGACATCCTAACAACTAATATAACTGAAAGTACAAGTGGAACCCTTTGAAAGCAAGGAGGCTCACCATAGCTAACTCAAACTGCATATGGTATCAACGAAACATATGTTGATGATCCTGAATACTTGTATCTGCTTCATGAAATGATGCAGGGTAAATGGCTTAGTACATGGAATATATGAGTATGTAAGGGGAATTCTAAAACATAACATAAGCTTGAACTTGACAAAAAGGAAACATTCGTACCTCTTCTCAACTAAACTTAACTCAAGAATAAGATACTCAACTCGAAGATATGATACTCAACTCAAAGGTATGATACTCAATTCAAAGGTACTCAACTCAAGATACTCAGCTGTAGATACTCAATTCTGGATACTCAACTCAAGATAAAGCAACAATAAAAGATGCAATATATGGAAAACTTTTAAAACAGTAGATAGCAACTTAATGTATTGAAAAATACAATAACAACTCAATTTGTATATAAAATATAATATAACTGTGTGGGAGATTCGATCTGTATCCGAAAACCATCACTATGAGCTATGCAATGATACAAGATCTCGCTCACGCTGCCAAAACCGTCCTATACTTTGTTGGGGCAGAGAACCTCTTATATAAGTGGATCCACCAGTATATGCTAAAAAGTATTAAGGAATCATCTAAAAAGTATGACCCTTTCTACCCACGTTGGCTACAAGGTTTATGGAGACTTGAGTAATCTGAACTCGTCCCCATATCGGTGCTCAATACTACTCCCAAAAATATAGTCAGCTCAAATGTTTAAAAACATAACTCTTTCTGTGGTTTGAGATTATTACTCAAAATCTTTCTCTTAGAAGAGAAGTTACTCAAACTGCTCAAAAATCTTTTGGAAATCTCAGTTTCCTCCTCTTTTAAATGTGAAAACATTTACTCTCGAAAATACTTAGTGCCCATATATCATTCTAAAGAAAATGAACTCAACTCTATTCTTTCTAAACACAAGTGCTCAAATCTTAAAACAAGTTCAGAAAAAATTATAAAGACTTCTCAAAATAAAGTTCATGCCGAATTATAGATGTGAACGACTCAATTGAAGGTTTTCAATAACCATACAATACTCGAGACTCAACAACTCTGAACTCAAGAACTTCAATGGTAATACTCGTTTCAGGAATGCTCGACTCAGAGGGTTCATGCAAAATTATCGAAATGAACTAGTCAACTGAAGGACTCAGAGATACTTCTCATCTCCAGAATACTCGACTTATAGGGTTCATGCATAATTATGGTAATGGACTACTTAACTCATGAACTCAGAGATACTTCTCATCTCCAGACTACTGGACTTATAGGTTTATGCGGAATTGTGGGCATGAACTACTCAACTCAAGGACTTCATGGGTAACATGTAGTAGTTCCATAATTAGGAATATAATCTCACAAGGATTATAACTCAATGCTCAAAGAATTAGAACTCGAAGATGCTACTCCCCTCGAGGATACTTAACTTTTGGAGTTCATGCAGAACTATGATCATGAACGAATTGACTGAAGGTACTACATAACAATATGGAACTCATGTATAAAACTCCTCCCATTCTCATGCTTACTTTCTCAAAACTTATTTCAAATCGATAGTTGATTGCAAAACATTCACATTTGAACTCAAAAGCTTTCTTGAACTATACTCTTAACTCTCTCTTGAATGTGAATTATTAATTCAAGAGTTGTGGTACATGATATGAAACATCTCGATGATCACTCTCATATTCACTTACTTGAGTCTTGAAACAAGTTATAGGAAATTGTAAAAAACTCCTCAAAAAGACTTAGAGGGACTTTCTCAAAATGTTTGGAAGAAATCTCAAAAACATAACTATTAACTCTACCTTGAATTTGAATTATTAATTCAAGGTTATGATTTATGTTATGAATGATTTCTAGTGTTTATAAGTAGTTTAGAGTGATTAATATCAAAAGGGAAAGAAGGTACACTTTAAACGAACTCAAACGGAGCAACCGACTCCAAACTGGACGGGGCAGGCGACCCTGGCGCACTATGAGGTGTGGGGCGCCAGCCCCTAAACTACATAAGAGGATTTGGAGCGAACTGGCTGGCACAGGGCGCCAGGCCCCAACCCAGAAAACCCGGTGAGTTTTATTTTCTCATTTTTGGACAATAATTCGCCTAAAATCGAATGGTTTCTTCCCCAATCACTTAGAATCGAATATTAAACGTATGTACCTACTAATTCACTCAAAACAAACCTAAAATCACTAACTTTCATCTCAAGAATTCAAAAAAACCCAAATAAAACAAGATTTATAATGAACTTCATTAAGACTTATCAAGAACTCAACATATTCAAACTTATGGATGAAATTCGTAGAAGAAACCCATGATTGACGTGTGGGTGAATGAACCCAACACTACGAAAACTTACATACCTCGTCGGGATCAAACCCCTAGCAAAAATCTGTAACAAACTAAAGAACCTCGACAAACGCCTTGATCATTTCCTCTTTTCTCCTCTTTTCTCTTCTCTTCTCTTCTTGAGCTCTCAACTAAAAACCTAGGCATATATTATGATTATAAAACTGAACCCAATCATATTACAGAAATAAAACCTAACTAAAAATGAATTAAATCTGATTGGGTAAGGAAAAGACCAAAATACGCATCACTATTTTTGGGTAAATTTCCTTAATTGGACATCCTGACTTCAAAAGGGAGTATCTCACTCATCCAGCTTGAAACTTAGCAAACTTGGTGGCGTTGGAAAGATAATTTAAAGACCATTCATTTAATATCTTATGGGTGACCAAACTCATCCTGCAATGAAAGTTATGTTCGTTTGAATTTTACCTAAAACTTAGAAGAACTAACGAATGACTTGAATGATTTTCTCCTTAGTTCTTTTTGGATCTCAAGGTGCTACATCTAGTGACCTTATATAACACTTAGGAAAAATTTAAATTCCTCGATAAAATCTTACTCACTACGAAGGATGGTTCAAGACTTAGCTTAAAATATTTCTGGGGTGTTACCATATCTCCCCCTTGGGATCATTCGTCCTCGAATGATGGCTGTATAACTGGTTATGGAACAGGGTTACTCTTATAATTTCTGACATACCAACTAGAATTTGCTTGCATTACTTATTCGAAACCAACTAAGGGCTCACATTTAGCTATTTCTCATAGCAAAACCTTATCCTTCTCTTTCTCCTCATTTATAACTTTAGACGAAATTATCACATGATCATTATCATGATAGGATCAGTAACCTTCTCTTTCTAACATCACTCCACTACTAAAAAGGACCTCTGGAAAGACATCTCCCATACTCTTTGGAACTCATTCCTTTATTATTCTTAAACACTTGACTTGATTTTTCATCTTCTTATCTCCCCCTTAGGTCTAAAGCTAACACTTGCAAGCTATGGACCTATTCTATCATTTCTAAACTGGTCTACATTCTCTTTTACTCTAACACTTCGGAGAAGTTTATCTCATGACTACTGAACTCTCCATAAGCAGGTACTAAGACCTCTTTCTATGGTTTTTCTCTTAACCTCTTCTTATTACATACCATCTCGGTACACCTCTTAATGCTCTTGCTACTCTTGTGACTTAGTCACACTTCACTGCACTTATCTAAAGGTTAGGGTCACTCACTGGTACCCCTCATATTTATTGGAGCTGGCATCTCAATTTCTCACTTGCTCTATGTTAAATCTTCTAGATCAAATCTCAAGACTAACATCATCACCCTCATGTTGCCATTATTTTGATCATGACACTCATCTCAAATTCAAGCTTAATGTTTATTACTAAACCCTAATATCAATATGATTTCTCGCTTATTATACTAATTTACAAGTACTAGGTACAAATTCAGAAACACTCATCCTCTAGGACCTTATGACAAGCAGTCATTCCTTACCTCTCAGTCTCTACACTGATAAATTACCATAAAATTCCACTTCACAAATTAAGTACTACTTAATCACTTACTGCACATTATCTCTCAAATAGTTCAATTATCCTCTGCATACCATGAGGTTTCCTTTAAAATTTATAAGCTTAGCTAGGGTCTATCACCTCATGAGTACTTTGCTATCTGATTCCACACATATATTTATTCTTCTCTAACATAATGACACATCGAAATCAGCTCTATTCTGCTTAACAATAGACTCTAACTTATCTTGACTAGTAACTGTTCCTCTTTCTTTTATCAAGAACTATTTACGACAATATTATTCCTTATTATACTTATAAAGGAACTCGTCATTTATAACTGACTGGGTGCATGATTACAATAGCATAATCTGCCCCATCACTATCTCCTTTCCTTAGATTACAGAATCTCTGCATACCTTAATCTAACTCCAGGCACTTTCACTACTACTGCTCATGATCTCATAACTCAGGCTACATTTTTTGAGTGAAAATACTACCCAAGCTCTACAACAAACTTCCTCATAAGGATCTCATCTGAAACAACACTTAGAGAAAAAAGTACATCTCACTTTTAGCTTAAATGCATGATTCATATGAACATGAGTGCATTCCTCTAAAACACAACACTTAACTCACTCATACACTTCTCTTAAGCCCCTCTAAGTCTCATGACTTCCTCAAAACTCTTGCTAAGAACAACTTGTCGATAAAGGACTGACTTTGCTTTTCAACCACCTTTAGTATGAAGGGTAGTCGAATGAATTTGACAAACACACAAGTATGAATAAATATCTATGGCATAACTCTATTGCACGATTAAGAGTATGAAAGTTAGGAAACTCTTCTTAAATGTTTATAGTCCCTCCATTATACAAGTGGGCCCCCCATAACCATAAATAAGATCCTTCTTGACACGACTTCATAGACACCCTAGGACACTTGAACTCTGGGTTCAGATACCAAGTTTGTCATTACCCGAGCCTACACCCTGGACGTGGCTGGCACCAAAGAACCATTATTGGTCCCCAAGTGAACTATCATCCCGGCTGACTACAAGCGAAAGGCTAACTTAAGAAAACAAAAGTTTAAAAACTGAATAAAATTGATAAACTCAAAATACAAAGCGTTAAGTCAAATGAATAACTCTGAATAAAAATATTATATTCAACTCACCATAAAATAGACAACTTAAGTCTTTAAAACAATTAACAAAATAAATGAACAGGGTTCTGAAACTTTATTGTCTATCTATGAAGTCTCTAACTGAGAAAGATGAAAGTCGGGACAAGACCCACGACATCCTAACAACTAATATAACTGAAAGTAAAAGTGGAACCCTCCAGACACAAGAAGGCTCACCATAGCTAACTCTAACTGCATGTGGTATCCACGAAGCGCCCGTTGATGATCCTGAATACATGTATCTGAATCATGAAATGATGCAAGCAAAATGCTCAGTACATGGAATGTACAAGCATGTAAGGAGAATTCTACAGCATAACATAAGCTTGAACTTGATAAAAAGGAAAAATACTTACCTCTTCTCAACTCACTCAACTAAACTCAACTCAAGAATAAGATACTCAACTCAAAGATATGATACTCAACTCAAGATATTCAACTCTAGATACTCAATTTTGGATACTCAACTCAAGATAAAGCAACAATAAAATATGCAATATATGGAAAACTTTTAAAACAGTAGATAGGAACTCAATGTATTGAAGAATACAATAACAACTCAATTTATATATAAAATATAGTATAACTCTATGGGAGATTCTCTAACCGACAACTATCACTATGAGCTACGTGATGATATACCATCTCACCCATGCTGCCAGAACTTTCCAATACTTTCCGGGGTATAGAACCTCTCAACTAAGTGGATCCACTAGTCTATACTCAAAAGTATTAAGGAATCATCTAAAAATTATGACCCATTCTACCCACGTTGGCTACATTATTTATGGAGACTTGAGTTACCTAAACTCGTCCCCATATTGGTGTTCAATACTACTCCCAAGAATATACTCAACTCATATGTTTAAAAACATAACTCTTTCTGTGGTTTGAGATTATTACTCAAATTTTTTCTCTTAAAAGAGATGTTACTCAAATAGCTCAAAACACTTTTGTAAATCTCAGTTTCCTCCTCTTTTAAAAGTGAAAACATTTACTCTTTGGAATACTTAGTTCCCATATATCATTCTAAAAAAATTAACTAAACTCTACTCTTTCTCAACTCAAGTGCTCAAATCTTAAACCAAGTTTAGAAAAAAATTGTAAAACACTTCTCAAAATAAAGTTCATGCCGAATTATGGATGTGAAAAACTCAATTCAAGGTATTAAATATACATACATGGAACTCAATTCTTGAGACTCAACAACTCAGAACTCAAGAACTCCAATGGTAATACTCATATCAAGAATGCTCGACTCAGAGGGTTGATGAGTCCACTATTGGGACTCATTTAAGGGTTTATTTTAATATATTTAGTTTCCTCAAATGTATATTTTGTGCCAATAACTTATGTAAATCCTTGATATTAAGGTATTCCGATTGAGGAACAAAACATTGACACTAATGAGCAAAAGGAACAAGGTAACTGATAGAACGAAGAAAAGAAGGCCCGATGATCGCCTAACCAATTGGGTGAGTCACTGAATGGCCATGATCTCACCTAAAGGTCCAGTGTGCCAAGCCCTGAAGGAGAAAATCAAGTCGACGATAGAAAGGAGTAGTTGTCGTGTCACCGAACGGATCTGCGATACAGTACTAGATCGCCTAAAGCTACAAAACTTGAAGATGCTTAAGGACAAAGTAAAAAGGCGATGGAACTAACCAAAGGGCGGATTGTCGAGTGGATCGGCAATCCCGACTTATTACATCGAATGGTCCTTCGCAGCACAATTTTTGACGACTAAAAATACATTTTCAAACTTTATGTTTAATATGAAATTTTTATTGTCAACATTCATTAGAGTAATTTTTGAGTTAGAACTGATAGTATTGAGACAGTATTTTCCATAGCTTTAAAGAATTGAAGTCCTCCACTTTTGAGAAATTGAAAGTGGGACTCTAAGATTCTTCAACTTGGACCTTTGTAAAGGGGAAATTAATCTTACCTAGTTGATGGAAACACAATTTGGTAACGATTTTTATCTTTTTATGATGTCTACCTAAAAATCCAATTATTGAGGTGTGATTACGTGATTATAGGTTGATTTTGCTGCTGGGTATTGTAAAGTGATAGTTTAAATGTTGTTTAAAAGTGATTACAATAAGAAATTGTAGTTTAATTTCAAGGGTTGTAGTTGCAAATGCAACTCTACTTTGGTGTTTTTGGCTTGATCGAGAGAGAGGTTTTAAAACCAAGATTACTGATTTCATGGTCTGTGGGTATTGGGTTGTCAAGGGTTCAACTCGACAGAGTGAATCCTAAACCCTTTTCCACACGTTCAGCTCGAGAGAGTGAATGGACTAAAGTGTAAGCTGTTCTTGATTGCTGCTTATTGGTGTTCAAGAGATGCCAATTTTATTCGGGGTAAATTGTTCGAGAGAAAGGTTACCCCCCTCTAAAGTGTAGTTTATTCAGTAATTTACAGCTATTTACTATCAGTTTCAACTACCCATTTTTCTACCTTAGCCTATTATCCAATTACATCCCAAGAACCCATCTCTTTACTTGTTTATTCGTGCTATTTGCTGTTGTTGTAGCTGATATTTAAAATCAAACCCCTTGTTATATGACACTTGTGTCACCCTTTAATTTGAACTATGCTTTTATTCGTAAATATCTTTTCCTATGATTGGCTTGAACATATTCATACTTGTCTCTTTATTCTGAAATACGTACAACTCCCTGTCGGATTTGACCCCAACTCACTTAGTTGGGTTGTATTACTGACTAACAATCATTGGCACTTTGAATTGGAAGAAGTGTCCTGATACGTGAAATCAAAATGGCGACACTGCCGGGGAGTGGTGTTTGTTGAGAATCTTTAGTTAGGTCGAATTTTGTTCTTATTAGTTATAGTTGAACTTACTTAATTTTTAGTTTTGGTTTGTGTGTTGTTGTTTTGAACAGAGAATTGGAGCATATCTGGTAGCAACAGTAACCCAATGGATCACCCTCCTTTAAGATTAATTATTTTTAGGCAAATTTCAAGCAATTAGAGGGTGAAGTCACCTATGAATTGTGACAAAGATTTAAGACCCTATTGCAGCAATGCCCAACTCATGAAATTCCGGAGAAGATGCTTTTGGAATGTTGCTACTGGGGTCTTGGCCCCGAAAATATAATAGTGTCTGAACAAATCTCTCTAGGTAGTCTCATCCAGCTACCTTATGCAAAAGCAGCCCACCTTCTTGATCATATGGCCAAGACCAACAAGGAGGAAGAAAAAGACCAAGAATTAGCCAAATTGTTGACTCAACTGGATGTCTTGGCCAAGAAAGTCATAGAATTGGAGGTAGTATCCAAAAAGAAGGACAAATACATTCCCCTTCACAAGCATCAAAAGATGAAGAAGTAAGAGGGTAGACGAATTGAAGAGGTCTTCTTACTCATCCTACACAAAGTCAAAGAGCATGACAGAGTGTTGGAGGAGATAATGGAGAATGTCTTGATACTGGACTAGATGACAACCTCTCATTCCACACTCATTCAGCTACTAGGGTCCCAAAATGGACCATGTGTTGTCTCATGTCTACCAAGAGCCAGAAGAGGGGCTGCCTTATGAAGATAAGGCAAACCCCACTACCGGAACTTAAGCAGGCACTTCCATCGTGCCACGACATTAACTAAGGCACTTTTTGGTAAGGAACCCAAGGTTTTAATGCTTTCGTATTATTTTAGAAATAATCGTGTGTTGATTTTGCAGGTTGAAGTGTAGAATGTGTTTGAAAAGTACAGGTTGGCGAGCCAAAAGTCAAGTCAGTGCATCGCCAAAGAGGTCGGCAAGCTTGACTTAGCCCGCCGTTGGACTCAAGACAATTTGAAATTAGGGTCTGTAAAACTCAACAACCCTAGGAGCAACTTGGCGAGTCGACGACCAGGTCGGCGATAAAGATCTAGTACGCCGTTAGGACCCCCACATTAACAGGAGGTCTTGTAAAACTTGGTGAGGTAAGTTCCCACTCGGTGTGTCACTGAGTGGCTCGGTGAGCAAAAGTAATGTCACCGAATGGGCGCGAACTGGACGGTTTTTAAAGGCCAAAGGTTTAGAATTTCTAACTCTTTCACTTTCCCTCACTCCGGACTTGGATTACTTTGTCGCTTAGCATTTCAACTTGTTTAGTCGTCATCTAACATTGGTTTTCCTAACCCTGAATCTTAATTTAGTGATTTTCTAATCACTTGCAATGATTTTATCTTAGTGATGTGTTCTGGGCCTCTCTAATGTTTGATTTTTTGCTTGCATACTCGTGTGCCTAGTTTAATTTGATAATTTTGCCTGTAATGCCTTTATTGTTGAATTCCCGTGATTTTGTGCCTTAAAATTTGTTATAAGTTATAGGGTTGTGCTTGTACGTTGTTGGGTCTAGTCGGATGAAGTCTAAGTAGCCCTTATTTGTGCCAAATGACGTATTTTGCCCAATGATGGAGCGGTTGGCATCATTCTTAAGGGAAAAATTCATCAAATGGCCAAATGTTGCCAAACCGGAAGAAGTCTGAGTATCCCGGGGGGATAGGTGTAATGAGTCTTGGTTTGATTTTGTAAGTGCATGTTTTTATTTTGTTTTCGGGGGTTTCGGGGTTGAATTTGAGAAGTTGGGTTGAAAGAAGGCACATTGGGTCATTTGGCGAGCTATGTTCAGTTTGCTGAACCACTCGGCGGTTTGCCAAAGTTCCCCATATTGCCTTTCATTTCATTCTAAATGTGAAGTTTGGTTTTGTAACTTTCAGCGAGAAGCCTGAAGTCGCCAAATGCACTCGGTGACTCTATCAAAGTCCTTCTTGATCGCCCGTTGTCTGCACCCTTGACACTTAATTGCATTGTACCTTTTGGTGGGCTAAGCCATGTTCGCCAAATGCTATCGGCCATTCACCAAAAGGCCTTCCCATCACAAACAGGGCAAAAAATTTTGATATTTTTGAGACAATCCTTTTGGCAATCCCGATCTGGCTCGCCAAAAAGATTCGACGACTCGCCGACTGGTTCGATGAGTCTGTCTACAATTGTTTTTTTGTGATTTTTCTTGAAATATTTTTAACTTTTTTTGATGTTTTTACAGACATGGCTAGACCAAAGGTTGTTGGTAAGGACATGCCTCCCCGTAATAGGGCTAAAGGGATAACTATCAACGAGGATGCAACTGCATCCAGGGGCAAGGCCACAAAATTTCCCACAACTGGTGGGAAAGCAACAGGCAAAGGAAAGGCACCTGCGTCACCAGAGGTCAGCTACAATAGTGACGGTATCTATGCCACTCACCTCACTACTTCTGAGAGTAAGGGTGAGCATCAGGCTGCAACTTCGTAACTTGAGGATGATTAATTGATAGTAGCATAGAGGGCTGAGTTGTCATCCAAAAGGTTGAACGATCCATCTAGGATAAAAAGTCCTTAGGCTACCACTACTCCTCCTCCAGCTCCAACACAGTCCGTGGTCCTAATACCACCAGTACAGGGTCCTCCTCCAAAGTGTACGAATTAATTGAAGACTGACGGGATTAGGACAATCATTGAGGAGAAGCATCTGTCCACTGATGGGGTCATTGACAGGTACCCAGAGATTATGAGCTGTCTAAAGTCTCATAAATTCCATATCTTTACCATGCCCCGTGGCCTGTACATTCCAAGCTGGGTCAGAGAGTTTGACAGTGCCTGCAGTGCATTTATACCACAAGGGAAGAAGCCGACAACTACATTCAAGCCAGTTGACTAGGTGGTTGTTAGGGGTAAGAGGGTGCAGTGTGACTTTACTGCCATCTTAGAATGTACTACGAGACTTGAGGATGATTGTAACAGAAGATCAGGAAAACGACGTTGGAGAATATGAAGAAGTGGTTGGCTCCGTTGATATCAAATGAGACTCCTAAGTGGCTTGAGGTTGTAGCGGCTATTGAAAAGAAGGACCTCATTGTGGCAGTGAGGTATTAGTTTGGCTTCATCATCAGCATGACCATGCCCTCCCAAAATGAGTGTATTCTCCGCCATGCCAAAGCAACCTTCCTAGGCTCATTGCGGGGACAAGGCTAAAATTGGGGATGCTCATTCTGTCAATCGTCGTGCTGCCAGTCCTGAGGCCTCCATCCCAGGCATGATTCAGACAGCCCTGGCTGATGTTGTGACACCATTGAGTGCTACCATTGATGCCCTTGTGGATAAGATAGCGGTGTGTGAGCGTAGCCAAGGGGCCACCGAGGAGGTGACGGCTCTAAAGGCCGTCATCACTGTGCTGAGGAGAGATATGGACCAATAGAAGTTCACTGATATGTCTATGATCTTTAGGACGATGGAGATCCCCGATGTGCCAGTTGAGCCAAACATGCCTCCGGCTACCACCGGAGATGATATTCTAGTTGAGCAGGCAGCTAATCCCGAGTCTGAGGCGGATATAGATGAGGAGATGCTGGAGGTTGCTGATGAGGTTTCTTATGAGGGCCTTACTGAGACTGAGGAGTCCATGATCGATGCAGTTGTGCAGACCTTTTTGGCAGATACACCTTTCGCTGATCCTAGTGGAGTTAATGGTACTAATCCCCCACTTCAGAGCACTACACCGGGCACTGATGCCCAGACAGATAGACCGACTATTTCGACAGGATTTCTCTTTACCTCCCTCTCTGTCTTGCTTATTTGACTTGTGGATTTTATTTTGTTTAAATTTGAGGAAAAATAGGTTTTATTTGTGGTAGGGTGATACCCACCTTGTGTAACTATTTTTTTCTGTATATATTGGATTTTTGAGCTTATATTGTGTTTAGTACTGCTTTTGTGGATGTTTGAGCCTGTGGATCCTAATTTTAATTGCCAAATGATTTTTTACCCTTCAAAAAAAATTTGTGCCACCTCTTATTTGTGTTCGAATGTGGTTTTTTCTTGAAAATTTGAGTATCAGTCTTGATCAATACTGATGACTTGAATAGTGCTCATAATCGAACAAAAATGAATGTGCGGCAACAATGAGGCCAAATGAAGTTGCGTAGGCAATATGTGAACTTTTTGAATCTCGTTGTGACTAGACATTTATCAAAGTTGAGTCTCTTGTGATGAATATTTCACACTAGCGAAACTGTGGAGTCTTGTTCGACATTGGTGTCAATGCATTGTGTGATGAACTTCCCGTGAACCATGTGTGATAAAACCTAGAATTCGCCCCGTTGGTCTAGTTGACTAAGTGATGTAATCTCTTGATATGATCTTAGGAAACTTTGAAGAGTGTGAAATAATTTGACATTATACCTCTTTTTGTGGCATACATTATGAGTCTGTGAACTTCGCTTGAGCACCTTCTAAGCCTTAGCCTTTTATTGGAAGAAACTTGATAAAATTGTGACCTTTATTGATCCATTACCCTTAATCCTCATTATTTGTGGTTTGTGTGAATAGTCAACTTAATTTAAAAACCTAAGTTTGGGGTGTGGTGAAAAGAGAAGGTAAATCAAGAAGAGCAAAGAAATCCCCTTTGACCTACGGTTTTGAGATAGATGAAACCCCTCCATATAAAAAAAAGGAAAGAAAAAGAAGAAAAGAATGAAAAAGAAAGAGAATGAAAAAGTTGTTGAATAAAGTGTGAAAGTGTAAAAAGAAATGGGCTGACCAACAGTCCATGGAAGATGAATAATAGGGTGACTTGTGAGCACGAATGAGAATGATGAAAAAAAGGAAAGAAAGCATTGTTCACACCAGATTTCATGAGGATTACAACCACTGAGCCTAAATGACCATACATTTGCACTCAGCCCCGTTACAAGCCTTAAAAAGACCTTTTTGATCTTGAGGGACTTGAAACAAGTGTTGATTAGAAAATACGGGCAAACCTATCAGTGAAATCATGCATTGTTTTCATCTTTGTGAGTGTGAGTGTTGCATTTGATTCCAGAGCTTTAAATTGTTGAACCATTGTGTGTGATTATGAAATCGTTCTTTGTGTGAGGGCATTCTGAATACCTTTGTTGGGCTTGAACATGCATTGGAACCAATTATTGCGAACTTGAGATTCTTTAATAATGGTGAGTCACAGCTTGAATCCTTGAGTGCACAATTGATCCTTGCATGAGTACCTTTGTTGGGCTTGAACATGCATTGGAACCAAGTATTGCGAACTTGAGATTCTTTAATAATGGTGAGTCACAGCTTGAATCCTTGAGTGCACAATTGATCCTTGCATGAGTAAGTTGAATCTTTTTTTTTTGTGTGCATTCATGATTGAGTCTTGTGTATCACTATTTGAGACATCCCTTTTGAATTGCTGAACTTGAGTTCTACTTGAGGGCAAACAAATTTTTAAGTTGGTAATGTTGATGAGTCCACGATTTAGACTCATTTAGGGCTTTATTTTACTAGATTTAGTTTCTTCAAATGCATATTTTATGCAACTAACTGATGCAAATCCTTGATTTTCAGGTATTTGGATTGAAGAACAAAGAATGGACACTAATGAGAAAAAAGGAACAAGGAAGCTGAAACAAAGAAGAAAAGGAGATCTGATGATCGCCTAACCTATTGGGTGAGTCGCCGAATGGCCATGATCTCTCCTAAAGTTCCACTGTGCCCAAACCTAACGGAGAAAATCAAGTCGGCATGTCACCGAACGGATCCGCAATGCAGTGCTAGATCGCCCAAAATTACTAAACTTGAAGATGTTGAATGATAAAGATAAAAGGCGATGGAACTAACCAAAGGGCGGATCGCCGAGTGGATCGGTGAACCCGACTTATTGCGCTGAATGGTCCTTTGCCGCACAATTTTTGGCGACTATAAATACATTTTCAAACTTTATGTTTAATATGAAATTTTTATTCTGAACATTCATTAGAGTAATTTTTGAGTTAGAACTGAGAGTATTGAGACAATATTTTCCTTAGCTTTGAAGAATTGAAGTCCTCCATTTTTAAGAATTTTGTAGTTGGTCTTTGAGATTCTTCAACTTGGACCTTCGTAAAGGCGAAATTAATCTTACCCAAGTGATGGAAACACAATTTGGTAATGATTTCTATCTTTTTATGATGTCTAGCTAAAACCCCAATTCTTGGGGTGTGATTATATGATTATAGGTTGATTTAGCTGCTGGGTATTGTAAAGTGATAGTTTAAATGTTGTTTAAAAGTTATTTCAATCAGTAATTGTAGTTTAATTTCAAGGGTTGTAGTTGCAAATACAACACTAATTTGGTGTTTTTGGCTCGCTCGAGAGACAGGTTTTAAAACCAAGATTACTGATTTGATGGTCTGTGGGTATTAGGTTGTCATGGGTTCAGCTCGAGAGAGAGAATCCTATACCCTTTTCCACATATTCAGCTTGAGAGAGTGAATGGACTAAAGCGTAGGCTATTCTTAATTACTGCTTATTAGTGTTCGAGAAAAATCAATTTGATTCGGGGTAAATTGTTCGAGAGAAAGTTTACCCCATTAAAGTCTAGCTTATTCACTAATTTACAGCTATTTACTATCATTTGCAATTACCCATTTGTCTATCACATCCGAAAAACCCGTCTCTTTACTTGTTTATTCGTGTTATTTGTTGTTGTTGTAGCTGATAGTTAAAATCAAACCCCATGTTATATGACACTTGTGTCTCCCTTTAATTTGAACTATGCTTTTATTCGTAAATGTCTTTACCTATGATTGTCTTGAACATATTCGTACATGGCTCTTGATTCTCAAACATGTACCACTCCCTGTGGGATTCGACCCCATCTCATTTAGTTGGGTTATATTACTGACTAACGATCGTTGACACTTAGAATTGGAAGAAGTATCCTGATACGTGAAATCAAGAGTTCATGCAGAATTATGGGCATGAACTACTTAGCTCAAAGACTCAAAGATACTTTTCATCTCCAAACTACTCGACTTATAGGGTTCATGCGGAATTATGGGCAAACTACTCAACTCAAGGACTCAAAGATACTTCCCATCTCCAGACTACTCGATTTATAGGGTTCATGCGGAATTATGGGCATGAACTACTCAACTCAAGGAATTCATGGGTAACATGTAGTAGTTCATATATAATTAGGAATATAATCTCACAAGGATTAGAAACTCAATGCTCAAAGACTTAGAACTCGAAGATGCTACTCCCCTCGAGGATACTGAACTTATAGAGTTCATGCAAAATTATGAGCATGAACGGCTCGACTCAGGGATCTACATAACAATATGAAACTCATGTATACAACTCTTCCCATTCTCATGCTTACTTTCTCAAAACTTATTTCAAATCGACAGTTGATCTCAAAGGATTCCAAATTGAACTCAAAAGCTTTCTTGAACTCTACTCTTAACTCTCTCTTGAATGTGAATTATGAATTCAAAAATTATGTTTCATGATATGAAGGATCACGATGATACAGTAGACTCATGAATACATTCTCCTCACTCTCATGCTCACTTACTTGAGTGTTGAAACAATTATTTGAAATTGTAGAAGACTCCGCAAAAAGACTCAAAGGGGCTTTCTCAAAATGTTCGGAAGAACTCTCAAAACTGAACTCTTAACTCTATCTTAAATTTGAATTATGAATTCAAGGTTATGATTCATGTTATGAATTATTTCTAGTGTTTAGAAGTAGTTTAGAGTGATTAAAATCAAAACATAGTGAAGGTACACTTTAAAAGAACTCAAACAGCGCAACCGACTGCAAACTGGACGGAGCAGGTGACCCCGCCCCACAACTACAGAACAGGATTTGGGGCGCACTGGCTGGTATAGGGCGCTAGGCCCCAACCTAGAAAACCTGAAGAATTTTGTTTGCTCATTTTCAGACCCTAATTCGCCTACAGTCAATTGGTTTCTTCCCCAATCACTTAGAATCGAATACTCAACGTATGTACCTACTAATCCACTTAAACAAAACCTAAAATCACTAACTTTCATCTCATGACTTCATCAAAAACCCCAACAACATGATTTAGAATGAACTTCAAGAACACTTATGAAGAACTCAACATGCTTAAACTTATGGATGAAATTCGTAGAAGAAATTCATGATTGACTGGTGGGTGAACGAACCAAATACTATGAAAACTTACAAACCTCTTAGGGATCAAACCCATGGAGAAAATCCGCAACAAAACTCAAAAACCTCGACGAACGCCTTGATCCTTTCCGTTTTTCGCTTCTTTTCTCTTCTCTTCTGTTGTTGAACTCTCAACTAAAACCCTAGGCATATATTAGGATTATAAAACTGAAAATAATTAGATTAAACCCCTAAAACCTTACTAAAAATGAATTAAATCTTATTGGGTAAGGGAAAGACCAAAATACCCCTCACAATTTTCAGGTAACTTTCCTTAATTGGACAACCTAACCTTAAAAGGGCATTTCTCACTCATCTGACCTTGAAACTTAGAAAACTTAGTTGCGTTGGAAAGATAATTCAAAGACCTTTCATTTGATATATTATGGACCATCTAACTCATCCTTTACTGAAAGTTATGATCGTTTGAAGTTAACCCAAAACATAAAAGAACTAAGGAATGACTTGAATGATTTTCTCTTTAATTCTTTTTGGATCTCAAGGTGATACATCTAGTGACCTTAATACTTAGGAAAAATTTAAATTTCTTTATAAAATCTTACTCACTAGGAAGGATGGTTCAAGTCTTAGCTCAAAATTTTTTGGGTGGGTTACAAAAGTCCAAATTGTTGAATATATGGATAGTTGTGGGTTACATTAATGATAAATTTGGTTAGGTTATGTTTACCTTGAGATAATTTCTAGGTGCTATCTTGGGGGACACGATTATGGGTAAAATGGTTTATGAACAGGGAACTTTCACGAAGGAATCCTTCGGATAAATTATGGCTGTTTTTTTCCAAGTTTATGTACGTATGTATGTATGTTAACTGTCTCTACTATGAAACCTGAACAATACATTTTGGGGAAAAACATAAGGGTTGTATGTAAAGTGAAAAATTATTGACAATCTCATGCAATGAATGTGTTTTTGTTTGCTTGTCTTTACAAGTGTGCTTGTTTTTCATTGTGATTGCGATTGTGTTTGTGTGACTAATGGTTTGCTCTGGTACTATGCCTGATATGGGATATTCCCATGCTTGGCTTAGATACCATTTCTGATACGTAATAACGGTTGGCTCAGGTACTACACATGGAACAAGGGTATACATATATGATTGGCTCATGTACCGCAACATTACATACTAACAATTGACATGGGTACCTTATATACCGTGAGTTTACGGTATTTCTAATACATTTCACTTACAAGTTTTGTGTGTCTAGGGCCTTTTTAGATTGGTTTTTATGTGTTTTTATCATATTTTGCAGGAAAGACGTTTAGGCGCAGAAGTGAAGGGACAGTTGAAATAACTGCAGAAAGGGCATCTACGGAGGTGATCTACGGACCGTAAGTCCAGTGACGCTCTGTAGGTGATGGCCATAGATTAGAAAGCAAGGCATGGAAGGCAAATCAGGGAAATCTTACAGAGTCTGGAACCACGGTGGCCATTGACGGTCCGTAGATTGATACTGCGAGGGTTCCAGTACCTGATTTTTGAAGATTCCAAGTGTGGAGCTATGGAAGGGGATTGACGGACCATAGATTGATCTACGGTCTGTCCTGCAAGTCCATCGTTTGCTTCAGAGAAGTTGATTTTTGGAGGCTGAAATATTTTTTTAAGTCCTGCCTGACGGAAGGGACTTACGGACTGTAGATCCATTAACGGTCCGTGAGTTAGTCTTGTGGAATGAAGACGCGTGCCTGAACACACTTTCCTTCATTTGTTTCCCTTTTAATTTAGGACTTTTTCTCTATAAATAGGGCATGTAAACCTCGTTTTTGGGGTTAGACTTTATTACTTTTGTTTTACTTTATGACTTTGGAACTAATTTTGCTACTCGAGCAATTCTTGATTTCCAAAGGTTAGTTTTGAATATTTGGTTTGAAATTTGAGTTGAATTGATGGGTTTATTTTTCTCAACTACGTAAGTTCATAATTCTTTCATCTAAAACAATGAATTGCGTTCATATGATTATGGATAACTAAACTCCACACCTAGGGTTGTGGGATCCATGAGCGATTAACAAAGTATGAATAGTAAATAAGAAATTCTTGAATAGTGTTTTGCATGCATTGATAATTCTTTCGTTCAAAAGTCTTTTTAACGAGTGCACGCCTTAAAACTTGCATTGTTGCTACTTGCCGGACCAAGGAGATAAACAACAAGAAAAGAATTATCAACGTAGATTTAGTGTGATACTATCTAATAGGCTAGTGTCGATTGGTGCAAAGTAATAACTAAGCCAAACATCGATTATGATGTCTAATATGAGGTAAAGGTAAGGGTTAGTAAATTATACAATCGTAGCCGAAGCAAGGTGTGGGGTGAAATTCTTTAGATGCCGGACCAAGGATTTAGAGATACCTAACTTATCATTTTGCATGTAATACACTAGGAAAGGATTGCTATTACTAGGATTAATGAGTTACGAGCTTGTGGTGAACACATATACCCTAGTTAATTTTCTCATCTTGATAACAACAAAAATTAACTTGTGTTTACTGATTACTTACTGAATTCTTACAATTTGTTTCACAAATCCCCCCTTTTTATTACATGTTTCCGGAAGTACTTTGACTAAACGAATATAGGTGTAAGTTAAAGTTAAGTCTAAACCAGTTTCCTTGTGGGATTGAACCCAACCTACAAGTTGAGTTCTTTACTTGATAACGATCGCTTATGCTTCTTTAGAGAGGTATAATTTGAGCGTATCAAATTATCAACACCCTCAATTTAAATTCGTTGTTTGTCCTCAAGCGACGCACTAAGACTCTAAATGACACTTGTATAGAAGCAAGCATTTCACACACAAGCAATCACATGGCTTTCTACCCCACTCTCTTTGTGGGTACAAAATTTGTTCTCTTAGACTCGGTAAGCTAATTCGTGTGGATCAAACCATGACAACGATTGACCAACCAACACACAACATACACTGTTTTCACTATCACCAACGTACCAACTCTCCGACAATGTACTAAGTGCCCTTACTTCAAACGAAATACCTTTTCTTTCGCACAATGACTTATGAATTTTAGTACAAGGTTTCATTCAACACTCACACTCAGAAATAAGTTCAAGTACAGTTGGTGCTCAGTACCATATGCTTGCCCTTATTTTCACTACTTAGACTCTCCAAACTAGACTCTAGGATCACTATAGGACTTTCTTGGCTTGTAACGTAGGCTCAGGGTCAGGTGTGGTACATTTGGGTACTTCTTAGTGACTTTCTTCCGTCCTTGTCATTACACTAGGCTTTCAACCTCTTTTTGCCCTATTTTTGCCATCCTATCATTTTACCTTTCTTTCCCTTGATTTTCTTCAACCACGGATGTGACTTTAGACTTTGTAGCTCTTTTTACTTTTATTTTATTTTTCTTTTAGCTTTCAACAAGTCACATCCTTTCCTCTCTTTTTCAACATCAAACTCTTTTCATTCCCATTTTTCTTTCGGTTTCCTCTTTCATAGCCACCCTCAACTTATGGCTTTTCTATTGGTTGAGATGCACAATACCCGATGTCGGGTCAAGGACAAGATTGAAGTTACTTTTTACATTAGCCACCCTCAACTTAGGCTTTTGGCCTATGTCGGGGTTCACATGTCCAAGGAGGGTCCGGGGCCAACATAGTCAATTATAGAAAGGTGAGTTCGGGGTTTAGAAAGAAATGGTATTATTTTAGGCTCAAAATATTTGGATCAAAGGGAGCATTTGCTACATTTGGTTGGATCCTTCTTTTAGGCAATTTGCGGACTTATCAGAAAATGGGCCTATGATCACTTCCAAACCTCTAGATTGAATTGTCTTAGCAGGACTAACCGGGCAAGTTCTAGTTTTGCACAAAAACTGTTTGAACATTCAACTATTCTCACACAGTCTTGGCACATAGTTTCATTATCAGATTATCAGATTACCCAGTTCAAGTTTCAGCTTAAGTCATGCCATCAAGTGGATTCATTATCATGTCATATACAGAGCCAACACATTCAACTAATCGTAGCCTATAAATTCTAGCACACATCACAAAATCTAACGGGTATCATTTTTAAGCCATCATGCTTCTTTCTATTTCATGCTTCTACCCATACGATCCTAACACATGTCGGTTCAACATAAATTAAACAGTCTCTTGGGGAAAAAGAACACAGGCAAGAAATCCCCACGGGAGGATTTATGAGTTGGGTTACTCAGACTTCACCCTATCACTCACAATCCATCTACCCCACCCCCAAAAAAATAGATACGATTGTCCCCAATGCATACAAAAGCAGAAAAAAAAGATGATTGGGTGAAGCAAACCTGTGGCACATAGCACCGGCGAATCATCAACAAGCGGATGGGTTCGGTTTCCCGGAGCCCGCTGGAACAATAGTTGGGTCACCTTCAGTAGTGCCCACATCATCCATCATAACACCCTCAGTATTGCTCTCTATCACTCTCACCGCACCAGCAGTGGTGCTCACAACATCCCTCACAACAAGCGGGACCTCTATGACTGGGGCAGAACTCGATGCCCCTGTATTACTCTCACGCATCCTCTGCTGGCGCAACTCTTCATCTAAAATTGAAGCCTCCATATCCTCCTTATCCTACCTACAATTTCTCTTTTGAGCTTTTTCCTCCTCAGTGTTATTAGAACGATGCCTCTTTCCTTTGGTATGTGTAGGCGCAGACACCTCCTCGACGGTCCCACTGAATAAAGCATCCAACACTATATCATCAGTCAGTGCAGTAGGTGCAGCCCGAGGCTCTACTGTAGAGGTGGCAATAATGGCATCAACATCGGCCCGAATACTAGCTAATTCAGCATGAAAATAGGATAGATCTATGGCCGGGAAACAAACACAACCTAGATTTGAATAGAAGCACAAGATCACCAACCACTTTTCAATTCTTTGATCATGATACTGTTTCATCTTCTCTTTGTACAAGACTGAGCTTTCATAAGCTTTCAGGCGAAACTCATCAAGCATATTTAAGTCATTCATACTTTAATTCGATGTGGCGCCCCAATCAAAATTTAGCTTCTTCATTGCCCATAATTCCTTATGCTCTAGCTCTACCGGTAAATGACAAGACTTCCCATATACAAGTTGGTAAGGAGACATACTTATGGGGGTCTTGTATGCAGTGCGATAAGCCCATGGAGCATCATCAAGCTTTCTTGACCATTCTGTTCTATTAGCATTCACAGTCTTCGCTAAGATCTATTTAATTTCTCTATTGGACACTTCAACATGCTTACTAGTCTGCGGATGGTAAGGAGTGGCTACATTGTGGCGGACACCATATTTCTCAAGTGGTGCCTTGAACAACTTATTACAAAAGTGAGAACCTCCGTCGCTAATAATCGCCCTCGGTGTTCCGAATCTTGAGAAGATATTCTTTTTCAAGAATGCGGTGACACTTTTACCTTCATTATTGGGGGCGCAACTCCTTCCACCCACTTCGATACATAATCAACCGCAACAAGAATATACTTCATCCCGTATGAGCTCACGAATAGACCCATAAAATCAATGCTCTATACATCAAACAACTCTATCACCAATATCGGATTCATAGGGAGCTCTTGCCACTTTCAAATACCTCCTTCTCTTTGGCAACGATCACAAGACTTGGCGAAATCATGAGCATCTTTGTGGATGGTAGGCCAGTAGTACCCACACTGCAAAATTTTATGCACAATCCGAATACCACTATGATGCCTACCAACAGGCGATGAATGGCATGCTTCAAGTACACTCAGCAACACAGCCTCAGGCACACAACGATACAAGTAAGGTTCATCCCAAAAGAATTTCTTCACATCATGCATAAACTTTCTCCTCTGGTGAAAAGACAAGTCCGGGGGCACCAGATCGCTTGCCAAATAATTAGCAAAGTCTGCGAACCATGGAATCAAATCATGAGAAGCAGCCAATAACTGTTTATCTGGAAAAGCATCATTAATTTCAGCCTTATCTCCAAGCATTAGCATAGCCTCTTCCTATAATCTGGACAAGTGATCGGCAACTTGATTTTCGGTCCCATGTCTATCTTTTACCACAAAATCAAACTCTTGCAGCAACAATACCCATCTAATCAATCTCGGTTTTGCATCCTTTTTTGCCATCAAATACCTCAATGTAGAATGGTCAGTATGTACTTTGAACTTAGTACCAAGCAAGTAGGATTGAAACTACTCGAATGCAAAAACCACCGCAAGAAATTCTTGTTCGGTCACAGTATAATTCTTCTGGGCCACATTTAGAGCTTTGCTAGCATAGTAAATAGGGTGAAGAATTTTTTCTTTCCTCTGTCCCAATACCACACCAAGTGCCACTCCACTTGCATCACATATTACCTCAAGTGGTTGTCCCCAATCAGGTGAAATAATGATAGGTGCAGTGACCAACTTCTCCTTCAACTCTCCAAATGCTCTCAGACAAGCCTCATCAAAGGCAAAATTATACTCCTTTTCGAGCAGTTTGTACAATGGGTGTGCAATTTTTGAAAAGTCTTTTATGAATCTCCTATAGAACCCTGCATGCCCAAGAAAACTTCTAACACCTTTTACAGAAATAATTGGCGAAAGCTTTTCTATTACCTCAACTTTAGCTCTATCAACCTTAATACCTTTCTCTGAAATTCGATGCCCCAACACTATACCTTCTTTAACCATGAAAAGACACTTCTCCCAATTCAGCACCAAGTTACACTCTTCACACCTCTTAAGTACCTCGGCTAAATGATCCAGACAACAATCAAAAGAATCACCTACAACTGAAAAATCATCCATGAACACTTTAATAGTTTCCTCCACCATATCAGAAAATATCGACATCATACAGCGCTGGAACGTTGCTGGAGCATTGCACAGCCCAAATGGCATCAGTTTGAAAGTAAAAGTCCCATAAGGGCAAGTGAAGGTGGTCTTCTCTTGGTCTTCTAGAGCTATAAAAGTTGATTGTAGCCCGAATACCCATCGAGAAAACAATACCAACCCTTTCCTGCAAGTCTATCCAACATCTGGTCCATGAATGGCATAGGGAAGTGGCCCTTTTCTATCCACGCATTCAAATTTCTGTAATCCATACAAACTCTCCATCCAGTCACAGGCCTCATTGGAACAAGCTTATTTATTTCATTTGGAACCACAGTAATGCCACCCTTTTTGGGCACACACTACACAGGACACACCCAACTACTATCTGCAATGGGATAAATAACTCCCGCATTCAGCCACTTGATGATCTCCTTTTTAACTACCTCTTGCATAGGTGAATTTAATCTTCTCTAGTGCTCGATACTGGGCTTATGATCTGGCATGAGTTGGATTTTGTGAGAGCAAATACCGGGAGGAATCCCAATAATATCCGCAATAGTCCATCCAATAGCTCGCTTGAACCTCTTTAACACAGTCACCAAGCACTCTACTTTTCTCGCATTCAAATCTGTCGCGATAATGACCGGCAAAGTATTCTCTCTGCCTAAATATACATACATAAATGCGGTGGTAGAGCCTTAAGCTCCACTTTCGGTGCCTCCACAATAGATGGTCTTGCGGGTGGGGACTCGCGATTTTTCAAGTCTAACTCATACTTCTTTGTTTTGGACTGATATTCACACCTATCGTGTGCGGATACCAACTCCTCATACTCTTCAATGCCATCACTATCGAAATTCATCATAACTGCTGCTAGTGCCTGAACACTTAGTCGCTCTTCAATTTGCATTTTTGTCCCACTCTGCACTCTGTAAGTTATAGCATAAACTATTTGGTGTTCACCACTCTGCTTCATGGACCTACAAATATTGAAAGTTGCTTCTTCATTATTCAGTCTGAACTTCATCTGTCCCTTTTCTATATCAACCAACGCACGCCCTGTGGCAAGAAATGGTCTCCCAAGGATGATGGGAACTTCAAAATCAACCTCACAGTCAAGAATCACAAAATCTGCCGAAAAAATGAAAGATTCCACTTTTACTAGCACATAATAGAGTACACCAATGCACCTTTTCACAGTCCGAACGACCATCATTAACCGCATTGTAGTGGGCTTTGGGTCCCCTAGACCCAACTTCTTGTAAATAAACAATGGCATAAGGTTGATGCTAGCACCAAGATCACACAATGCCTTAGCAAAGTGTAGCAATCTGATAGTACATGGAATCGTGAAGGCACCAGAATCCTCCTTCTTTTGCACAAGACACCTTGTGGTAATAGCACTACAATGTCGCAATCTATCATCATCTTCAAAACTCACAGACCTCTTCTTTGTTACCATATCTTTCATAAACTTTTTATACCCAGGCATTTGTTCCAAAGCTTCTATCAACGGAACGTTGATGGAAAGCTGCTTCAACATAGTAATAAACCTGCAATTTTTACCATCTTCAGTCTTCTTCACTAATCTCTGTGAAAAAGATGGTGGAGGTCTAGGTATGGGGACCACTTTCTGAGATATCTCCACTTCTTTCTCTATCGCATTCTTAGACCTTTCTCTAACCTCTATCATATCATCTTCTTTTCTAATCTCAACTTCCACCACAGCCGGCATAGGTGAATCAATGGTTTGCTTACCCCCTCGAGTAGTAACTGCCATGCAATGGCCGTCATTCTTTGGATTTTGGTTGGTGTTGCTAGGAAGAGTACCAGGTTGACGTGGGTTCACTGCAGTAGACAATTGGGTCATCTACTGCTCTAGATGCTTTATTAACACTGCATGGGCATCAACTTTTTGACCAATACCAGACAAGTCGTTTCTTATCTCCTTCACATTCTCATCAGCTGCATCAAACCTTCTCATCATCTTCTGCATCATATCTTCAATACGCGCCATACTTTCTCCAGCTTCCCTAGTACCAGATTCCCGATTTTGAGGGGGAACATAAGGTCCAACTCGATCATTTTTGTTGCCATACCTGTTTCGATTGTAGTTGTTGTCACGATTGAAGTTCCCATCCCGAACATATTGACCCTCTCAGTTATAATTTCCATAGTTCAGACCTTGGTTTCCTTGACCTTGGCGCCAATTTTACGTGTTGGATATTTGGGGATTTGGTCGGAAACCCAATGTCTGATCATTCACAGCATAAACATCCTCTTCATAGTAACACTCTTCCACTGGTGGTGGAGTTCTTCTCAAGTAGTTCACAGCATTTACCTTTTTTGCACCTCCACTTACATGCTTCAATACCAAACCCAACTCGGTCCTTATCTGAGCCATCTCTTAACGAATCCCATCCGCAGAATGGTTGTTTGTAGTATGAACGGCAAATGTGTTTCTCCCAGTATCCGACCTCTTAGGGCTCTATGCTTTATTATTGTGAGAGATCTTCTTCAGCTTTTTTGCGATCTGTGCATATGTGCACTCACCATATGAACCTCCAGCACTAGTATCCAGCACTGCTTCATTGTTATCATCCTGACCTCGATAAAAATATTCCTTCAGCGACTCATCATCAATACGGTGATCCGAAACACCTCTTATGAACGAGTTGAATCTGTCCCATGAACTACTTACAGACTCTCCAGGTAATGCCACAAAATTATTGACCCTTTCTTTGTGATTTAGCTTCTTGGACACTAGATAATACCTTGCTAAAAACATATCCCTCAATTGGTTCCATGTATAGATTGAGTTATAAGGAAGCTCAGTGAACCATATAGCAGCATTGCCGGTCAGTGATAGAGGGAACACTCTCAACCCGATGACATCCATATCCAAGTCTGGCCGACCTACACAAATTTTGCAAACAACCCTTATCTTGGCTATGTGAGCATGCGGGTCCTTCGATGCAATCCTGAGAACAAGCCCCTCGCTGTACAGGCTTTTCTAAATCATT
>JAJOOH010002330.1:0-32637 GCA_029582605.1 Solanum gracilifrons | reverse complement strand
TATGGAGAGACCGAAAAGCTCGAGAACGGAGTGATGACAGAATTGCTAGAGTACAGACGAGTTTTCAACACTAAGTCCACCTACATATCCCTAAACTTTGGGAATCAGACTACTTGTAGTTCGACTCAATCGGTTGAAAATAAAATCTCTTATGTGGATTTAACATTTAGCTTAAGGATGAGTGACAAATTAATTAGCTGCGGAAAAGAGGCTTGCAAACATCTCACTTATGAATGTGGGACCCTTCACAACCATATGTAAGAACTTACATGGACATAACTTTCAAAGCTCTATGTGTATTATCACTCGAATTTGAAAATTTGCCTCTGATAAGAGCTGAAATTTTCACTGAATGTGAAACTGAAACGTTAAACCCCCAAGAAATACCCACACACCTTATGATAGGGATGTGGTTTGATTGTGGTGGAAGTCGTTCCTCAACTCGTGTCCTAAGAGTTTGATATTCTTCTTTGGACTTTGTCCAGTTCGCTGCTAAGAAAAAGTTTCACGTTGTGTTGTGTTCTATTTGACGTAGTCCACTTTGTGTATTGAAAATTCTGGAAAATAATTGTCAGTAGAAATATGTAACATAAATACAAATATAATTTGTGCAAACCTGGTTTAACATGTCGGAGATGACGATCCAATTTAAAATGTACTGCTCACGAAGAAAGTGGTGATCCAAAGCGATGTGTCGATTTGACCGATGTGATGATTCAATAGCATGATACAACGTGTCACTTTTTAGGGAGGTGACGTCCCAACGTGTCACTGTTTAGGGAGGTGATGTCCCGATGTGTCATTGTTTAGGGAGGTGATTTCCCAATATAATATAACCTTGTGCTTTAAGGGAGGTAATGTCCCAATATTATAATAATGTGTCACTTTGAGGGAACTGACTTGTGCAATATAATATAACGTGTCATGTTGAAGGAAGTGACACTCCAATAATAATTTAACGTATCCCATTGAATGAAGTGACGCTCCAATAATATAATGTGTCACGTTGAAGGAAGTGACGCTCTAATAATATAATGTGTCACGTTGAAGGAAGTGATGCTCTAATAATATAATGTGTCACGTTGAAGGAAGTGACACTCCAATAATAATTTAACGTATCACATTGATGGAAGTGACGCTCCAATAATATAATGTGTCACGTTGAATGAAGTGACGGTCTAATAATATAACGTGTCACGTTGAAGGGAGTGACGCTCCAATAATAATTCAATGTGGCACGTTGAAGGAAGTGACACTCCAATTAATAATGTATCATATTAAAGGAAGTGATGCTCCAATAACAATGTGTCACGTTGAAGGAAGTGACGCTCCAATATAATAATGTATCACATTGAAGGAAGTGATGCTCCAATAATAACGTGTCACATTGAAGGAAATGACACTACAATATAATAATGTGTCACGTTGAAGGAAGTGACACTCCAATAATAATACCCTAATGATAAAGAACAAATCTTAAAAATAGGGAGTAAAGTTATAACATAGTAATGTGGTTTGTCTCTTGTAATTTCTGTAGTTGCTAAGTTTTGTGATTGTCTAAAAAAGGTTGTTCACGCGCTCATAAAGAATTTGTTAATAGATAACAAGAATTAACACATGTCAAGACTTTTGAACACGTCATGACGATCTGGTAACCATAGAGAACGCGGGATTCTGGAATAACGTTTTGAGAACTTTTGACGTTGAAACAAGGCAATAATGGCCAATTAGGGATGTCACATAAAGCGAGTCCCTACTTTTAGTTTGGAATCTCTTATTAAAGAGAGAATTTTCTTGGAAAAGAATATCCGAAACTTGAAGTTGAATGGAGATTTTGAGAACTTTGAACTATTTCAAAACGTTGCCCCTGTTTCCAATCCAAGGGTACTTAACTGAAGTAATTTCCAAAAAATGAAGAATGACTGATTCAAAAACATGCCCCAGTTTCCTCTAAGGTCTGTAATTTGAAACAATAGGAAGACCGAATCCTTATATAGGATTGCCTACGTATCTTGCTAGAACAAGAAATCAAGTCTGACGTAGTTCGAACTAGAAGCTTAACGGAATTCAAAGAGAATGAAAGATTTGTCAGAGAAAATTCAAGGGACTAGAAATAACAGAGGGCAAAACTCGTCAACGTAAAAATAGAGGATAAGAGTAAGCTTGTTGGATTGGATCCTTGGTGCAAAATCTTTGATAATAGCATATTTGAAAAAGATTGGCCCATGTCCTTTTTCTGTGGGTGTCTCACTTGATCCTTCAAAACTTTAGAAGAACCTCTTGAAATTCTGACTTCGATTCTAACAACACCTGCAGAGTTTAATTGTAATTAGTTAACAAAGATAAAATTATTAAATTAAAAGATAAATTTTCAGATGAAGTTGTTCAGCTTATATTGGTCTGGATAACGTCTTATGGTCTTCGTCATTGTGCCAAGCTACTTTATCTGTAAAATTGAGAATGTGTAAGTCACAATAAATTGAAAGGAAAAAATTTAGAATATGAGTAAGAGTAGAAATCATCTGAGCTATGACGAGGCCACTATGGGTCTAACGATGTCCTGTGACTTTAAGTTCCTGCATCCAAAGAAAAATTCTTAGTTTTGAGAGACTAATTTATGTTGGTTTTGCCTTGCCATCCCGATGCTCTTTTGATGTCTGGTTTACAAGTTTGTCAGATCTCGAAATCTCATTTGATGAAATTTTTGTGGACCCTCCTCAGCCCCGGCTTAAATCATAACATAACTTTGAACTTTCTGTAGTTTTTAGTTGAATTTTTGAGTGAATCTCAAAAATTCTGCCCAGTTGCAACTCTGAAATAATCCTTGATTCTGCTTTGTTGGAAAAATTCCTTTTCTAACGAATTTGAGATCCTCTCAAAATTCTTCCCCAGTTTTCATCATAAAGGGAAATGAAAAACTTACGGGGAATATGACCGAGCCGGTGTAGCGCCTATGTATCCCGCTGAGCAGGAATAAGGTCAGACGTAGTTCATTACAAATGAGAAACGCTTACAAATAAAATCCCAACAAACGAATACAAAGGAAACAATGAGATAGAAATGCGATTACATGGAAATAAAACAACAAACTTCAAATACAAGACTAAAAGACGCCAAAAGTGTGACTTTCATAAAAACTTGCTTCTTCTTCGCAACTAGTTACGACAATGACTACTCCTTGTGATTAGGTAATGGATTGGTGTTCACATTCGGTGGAGCATGTGCAAGTTTTACCACCTCGTTGTCAATCAGATCTTGAATTTTGTGCTTGAGAGTGATACACTTCTCGGTATCATGCCTAATAACTCCTCAGTGATAAGCACAACGCTTATTTGGGTCATACCAATCGGCTAAAGTATTCACAGTCTTGGCCTCCACTGGTTGCAATATTCCTACCTCTTTCAATCTCTCAAAAAGTTGAGTTCGTGTCTCACACAATAGAGTGAAGACTCGGGGAGGCTTTTTCTCAAAATTGGGACAAGGTGCATTGTTTCGAGGATTTTGCATTGGTCGTGGAGAACGAAATGTCGCTTAATTGTTGTAAACATAGTATTGTGAATTAGGATAGCCTGAAGGTGGTTGACGGTTATATGAGGTAGCTCCCCGAGTCGTTAACATCATGACTTATTTCTCTTTTTTCTTTCCAAAGGAACCAGTTTGATACCCACTATTAGCAAACTGAGATGAGGTGTAACTTGCTATTCTGCCAGTCTTGAGACCGTCTTCAATCATTTCTCCAGCCTTGATAACTTCAGCGAAGGTCTTTCCACCCATTGTCACCATTCGCTCATAGTATTCTGAGTCTTGAGCTTGAATGAAGTAGGTGATCATTTCTGATTCCATAGGTAGGTGCACCCTAGCAGCTTTCTCCCTCCAACGAATGGCATATTCTCAAAAGCATTCAATCGACTTTGGTATTAGCTTGGTAATAGAGATCCTATCTAGAGCGATTTCAACATTAAACTTATAGTGATCCACAAGAGCATTCGCTAAATCATCACAAGTATGTTATTTAGTCACATTTTGCTTTGAGTACCACTCCAAGGCTTTTCCAGTCAGACTTTGATTGAATAGCTTGATTCTTATCCCTTCATTGTTTCCAACACCAATCAACTTTTCACAGTAAATTTTCAAATGGAAGAAAGGATTTCCCGATACACTAAACTTTTCAAACTTTGGAATCTTGTAACCGGGTGGAAGCTCAACTTCAGGGAATGTACACAACTCTTCATATCTCACACTCTGGCTATTATCGAACCCACGAAGGCCTCTCATAGCATCTTCTAAGCTTTTAATCTTCCTACTCATCATTTCAGAATCAATTGATTTTGTATCATTTACAATTTCAACATAGTGATTAACATCTTGGCGGTGAAACTCTTGAGCCTTGGTAACAGGTGGAGCAGTGACATAAGTGTACACTAGCGGAGCATGATGTGTTACCGTTGTGCAAATGTGTACACAAAAGGGGTATCATGAGTTGAATGAGTGAGCGAAGCACTTTGAGTTTGCTGAGAGGCGGTAAAATGATCTCATTGATTGAGCTCACTTGAAGTCGGAAACGAAGGTGGCATGAGCCCTTTTTGGCGAGCATCAGGTGGTAGGTTCTGAGAAGCATCTTGGTATTGTGTTACCAGGAGATTCAGTTCACCAATTTGTCGCTCTAGACGAGCAATGACTTCCATGGGTGATTTTGTTGCTACCGAGGCACAAGGATTGGCCGCAATAGATGAAGTAGGGATCATTTCAAATGAAGTAGTTGTGTTGATAGTGGAATCCATTTTTGAACGAGTCCTCTTAGTAGTCCAAGTAAGAAATGAAGAGTCTGTAGAAATTTCCTTGACCTTAGACGGTGTAAAATATGGATGTTCTGCCAGTAGGTGCTTTGGTAAAGTAAGCAAGTTTTGATTACCAACACAAATCAGTCTCTCCTTTTAAAAACAACTCAAAAAGTAAGATAGTTAGTCCATTAATCATAATAATCAACCAAAGTAACATATAAAACAAATAACATTTGTTTTGCTCGAAACAAATAACATTTGTTTTGCTCGAAACAAATTAGTCCAAAATTCGAGGAGGGAGAGACTCTAAAAGGTGAACAAATGGAAAAAAATGTTATCCTTTTGTGAACTAAAACTTTAATGAAAGAAAGGAATTTGAACAAAGCAAACTGTGTGATTTGAGTGTAGATTCAAATGTTGACCTTTTGGAAGGTTCAATTGAAAAACCCTTTTGAGAATAAAGACGTCTTATAATTGACATGAAACTGACGAAACACTCAGTAATGCCGGCTAGGTAGGTGTGAAAAATAATTTTCAAGAAACAACGAGGTCAACGTGAATTTGAATGATGACCTAATAATTTTTTAAAACTCTGTTGAACATACAACTTGAGTGATTTTGAACGTATTTTGATAATGGAGTCAAAGAGTATTTTGGAAGGCTTGAATATTGAGTTTATATGTTAAATGACGTTCTAAGACTTTGGAATGGAATAATGGACCAATTATGTTTAAAGCAAAACATATGTATAAAAACGCATAGGTCAAACAAGCACAAACGAAACAAAAGTTGTAACATTTAACACACAGACAATATATAATGCCCCCTAACATACATGTGACCTTTTAAACCAAAGGTAAGCCTAACGTTTAAAGGATATGTATATCGGTTGTGAAATGTTTCATTGCCCCAAAATATTATACAAACCTTATGAATAAAACAAAATGGGATACATAAAAAAGGAGGGGGGAAAGAAATACCAGTCCCACGCATGGATACAATGATAAACTAAACTAAGCTTCCATATGAAATCTTCATTCCCGAACTTCTAAATGCTTTTAAATTTCTTCCAGATAAGGGGATCTTCCTTTGACTTAACAAAGAAACTACCTATAAAATAAAAACTCTATCCCAAGGACAATGGTACGCACAAATAGACATACATATCCTTCAAATTTAACAAATAGTGGATGATCGTCTTGTATTGACCGGGGGTCAAATAGACACAAGGTGGTCTTCTAATGGGCCCAACACCCCTTGGGTGTTAGGCCAACTTAGTTCAAAATACGCTAAATTTGGGATTTGGTCTCGCTCTACGCTAGGGGTAGGCATTTGCTTCTTCAGTTCGGTTTTATCAAACTTCGATTCGATTCTTCGGTTTTTGGTTTTTGAAAAGTGTGCATCGTATATTAAACCAAACTAATTTGGTTTGATTCGGTTCGATTTAGTTCGGTGATTTTAAATCGGTTTTTCGATGTGAATGAAAAATTAAATAAGGATAAAGTATAAGATACTTAGAAATTTAAAATTATGTTAATGAATGATGCGTCTCACCGTGGAACATTTATTGTGCTAACTAAAAGACTATATTTGTCTTTATCAAGAACATTGTGCTTCCAACTATTTCTTGAGAAAAACAAGTACGAAGACGGTTTCTTTACATAATGTACATTGGCAGAAATATGTTTGAGTTTCTCTTGGAAACTAATATTTGAAGTTAACTATTGAATTGTACATTTGTTATTACTTTGATTTGTTTATGAATGATTTAATTGTTAATTGAATTTTTAATTTTTAGTTAAGAGAATGCTCATATATATATATATATATATAAAATATATTTTTAATTTTTAATTTTTTTATATAAAAGTTCGGTTCTTCGGTGCACTGAAGTTTTGAGACCCTTACACCGAACACCGAACCAAAGAACCAAATTTTCAAAAAAATAACATCGACACCGAATCGAAAAACCGAATTAGTTCAGTTCGGTTTGGTTTTTTGGTTTTTCGATATTTATGCCCACCCCTACTCTACGCTAGTTGACTAAAAGTGGCTTTTGAAAGATCAAGAACCCAAGCAGACAACTTAGGCTGGAACTCACGACAACCATTGTCGATCATTCTAGAAAATGGTTGAGTATAAAAAAGTCCGGCTGCGATTATGCAGAACCCGTTCTTAATATACTATACATACATCAGAAAATGTCATGAATGCAATGACAATGAATATTCAAAATTTAAATACATAATTGCATAAAGTAACAAATAATACAATAATAGTCAGTCAAACGATAAAATCCTTTTGATTAGAATTTAGATGAATCCCCATCGGAGTCATCATTCTGTTACGACTCGAATTCGTTAACTATGGTTTTGAAACCATTTTCGCAACTTTGGCAATTTTTGTTAAGTTTTGGAAAAAATTATAATTTGGAAGTCGCCACTTAATTTTTCTTAACCATTAAAAAAAAATATTTGAAAGAAAACATTTTAAATAAAAGCAGAGTCAGGTAAGGATTCAAATAATTCTCTAAGGAAGGGCTTAGGCATCTTAGAGATTCCGCTAACACGCGATTGACCGACGAATTTAAAAGCTTGGCTAATTTTATAAAAAAAAGGTTACTTATAAAAATCTCTTGATACTTCTAAAAATCTCAAGAATAATTTTAACTTAAAACTTTTATTCATAGTCATGTTTTGAACCATACAATTAATTCAAACTCATAAACATGGATTAAAGAACCTTGTTTAACAACTATGAAAGGATATTAAAGATCCTTAAGTCATTCATACAACTAATTTATCTTAAGAAACTTAACAATTTTATTCTATTCAAAAATTTGAACTAAATAGTTAGTTCAAACTCATAAACATGGATTCAAAGCTTTTCAATAACTATGAAAGAACATGAAGGTTCTTTAAGACATTCTATAAGCTTAAATTACCTAACTTAAAATGGGTTTTGGGATTTGAAAACTTGAATAACAAAATAAAAAATCTCTCCCACGGATTCATCTAAATTAACAAAATATATGTTAGAAATTAACAGCAATTATCACAAAATCACAATATAAGGAGAATAAAGGGGCGAATAGAACTTGGACAATTTTAAGTCCACTTGCTGCTTCTTATTTGCTGTTGCTGGTGCTATTTCCGAACTTTTTTAAGTCTGAAAAATGCTATTACCAGCCTTTTGAAACTGCTAAATCTGGTGCAAAAACCAGGTGTTCTAATTTCGGCCAATTTGAACCCAAAACACTCTCATTTCAGCTCTTTTGAGCCCATGTTGTTGCTTCTGATTTTTGGTTTTTAACCCAATTTTCGATTCTCGTTTCTCGGCCTTTCAAGGCTGCTGAAGTGGTTGGCTCTTGGGTTTTATCCCAGTAATATTAACCTCCTTTCAATTGGCTTAAACGAGGTTGACTTGAAGAGAGGAGTATGGAAGAGGAGGAGTCCAATTGGACTCAAACGAGAGAGTTCATGCCAAGAAAAAGAGGGAAAATGATTAACAACAACATTTGGATGATATTAACTTGTGCTTAAAACAAGCAATGTCATATGAGCTCAAAACTCTAAATGACATGTTTATCATGGCTGAAATTATACCAAACTTAACCATATACTACTATCGATCACAGAAAAAACAAAGATAAAGCAAATATAAATTAGAGAAAATAACTATATCAAGTAAATATGGACTTACTGCTTAAGGAAACAAGATGATGTCAACATTAATTAATTTAAGAAATGACACAGATAGCCATATTCAAACACAACAATGAAGAAAAAACTATCAAAAGCAAGCAGAACTCTATCTAGAGTTATTGAACCAGAATTACAGCAAAGAACATCTAAGGGCATTCGAGGGTAGCACTTGTGGTTAGATTAACTACAAACAGTAAAGAAAAGACTGGTATATTTGCACCTAAAATCAGTAAATGAACATGAACATATTTATAATAATGTCAAAATTATTTGAACACCACATAATTTCATAAGCAATTCAGAATCAGTGTATAAAATAACATGTCCAAGATGGAGGCAATTAATAACAATAGGCAGCCACAACTTAATTGTGACAACAACTAAACAGAGGTTTCCTACTCCTCCTTAAACACAACCTTTGATCAAACCAAAAAGGAGTTCGAAACAGATTCAAGTATAGTTTAAAGATAAACAACTTTAGACTCAACTTGATCAAAGTTTTAAGCCAACTCATTTAGCATATACGAATGACAAACAAGAAAGAGCAGGGAGATATAAAATAACTTAGAGAATTTAAACAAGGATCTAAGTAGAGTAATCTGATAAATTTTAGGACGTATAAAAGCTATGATATGAGCTTTCATCCATCCCAACCTAACTCTTTGGAGAGTGCTAAAGAGCAACCCCAAAGGTAAGCAATTTCTCACTCAGACAGACTCTCGATTAGCATTGAGAGCCAAGGATCTGTTATTTGATAAATCACACCAACAGATTTTACAAAATAGACAGACATGGATGGCATTTCAGCAACGAATACAGGCTTCAAAGAAAAAAAAATAGAAGATGAAAACCTTAAAATTGATAAAACTAAACTCCATATTTCAGATTTTCGTTACCACTTAGATAGGTGAATCAATCAAGAGAAACTAGATACTTCAAAAGCTTTTCCAAATCAAAATGAATACAAGTTACAGACTCCAACCTAACAGCTAGGAATGCTTGAACACGAAAATCACAACTCTAACTCCATTCAACACTGATTAAACTTATCCTAAGACAATAGCAAATGCTAAAATTAAGGCATGACTATCTTACATATGAATTAACCGAGTTCAAAGATGATCAATTTTACTAATTTTTTTAAGCTACGTACTAGAAAAATACTTAAACAACTAATGCCAAACACATTTCAATGAACAAGACATAATTAAGAGCTAACATAAATGTTGAAAAAAGAGAAGATTACATGGTTGTGGGCAACAAATCGGACAACGAGTTTGACGGAGAAGATTCCACCACCTATTTCAACTCGAACGACCACAAAAGCCACAAAATTTTAAACTATTGAGACGAGAATTCCCAAACCATTTAGGGGTACTCTCAAGTCTCCAAAAACCATCCCTTTGAACAGTGAATGGGGTGGGTTTATATAGAAACCAAAAAAAATCCCAAAATGGAAGAAATATCGATGTTGGACTGTTGCAAATTGAAAATCGTTTGAGAAACGATGTGGGAGAGGCCGAAATCTCCAATTTTCGCAGTGGATAATGAGCTGGAGAGTGTACGAATTTGAAACAAAAATGAAGAGAAAAAGGAAATTGGAATGGACCACACCATGGTTGACTCCGGAAGCTCCGAGTGTCTTTAGGTTCGTGCTAAGCACGCAGATTGTACGAATATGAAGTAAAAAAGGGGAAATTTGAGGCGGCAAATTTGGGAATGGGTTCGTTCTTTGGTTTGTTCTGTTCTCACGTCTCTGTATTGAGAATGATGAGGACAAAAGCATGGAGGATTCTGGGCTTAAGAATGGGCCGGGTCGCTAAAAAATGTTTGGTTAAAGGCTATTTGATGGTCCAAATTTGGAGTGCATAAAGTCCATTAAGATGGTTTCGAAGGGAACAAGTCCTTTGATTTATATATCCATCGAATTTAAATTGATAAAACGGGAACGAAACGAATTATAAACTCAACTAATTACTCAATCTTCTTAACTTTTAACAACACAAAATAATTATTTCGAAAAGAAAGATCTTAGTTAAATTGTGAACTAATCAGTTTTAAAGGAAATAAGATGAGTATTTAATTAAAACTTTATTTTTCGGTAAAATGATTTTCTAAATATTTATTCAAAAATTGAAAATTATATAAATCTATATATTTTAAGTATATAGAGACATATTTTATAGAAAAATGGGAAATTGCATTGAAAATGATTTCAAAAGTAATTTTATTATTATTCAAAATAACTACTTCAAGTTGTTTGAAATTTAAGATGCTTGAAAATTAATTTAATAGTTGAGGGTCAAAATTGGGTGTCAGCACAGTTATATTACATACTCGTTCATTCAATGTACTGATGTCATTCGACCTGCATCTTTAATGATGCAGATACAGGGTCTTAGGATCCTCAGCAAGAGTATGTTGAGATCACTTCATCCGCTCGTTAGCTTTTGAGTGAAACTTTCTTGCTTCCAGAGGACTCCGGTTTTTTGGGATTTTACTAGTAGTTCTCTTGAGACGTCGTGAGTCTTGTCCCAACACTCATCTTTGTACAGTAGAGGCTTCATAGATAGACAATTTTAGAGAGTCTTTCAGTTTTAGATGTTTTATTTAAAACTTATATTTAATACTCAGTATATTTAGAGAGTTTTGAGATTTATTACATTATTGATATAACATTTCTTTTAGCTTGATGCTTATGTATGCATGAGTTAGTCTTCCGCTTGTAGTCAACCAAAATGAGGGTTCGATTGGGGCCAACAATGGTTCTCGAGTGTCGCCCACGTCTAGGGTGTAGGTTCGGATTGTGACATCAATTTCCGCCGCACTTTCCAAGGTTTTGCTTCTCTTCCAACTTTCGGTAGGTTTTCGCTAATAGCTTCTGCTTCTCTTCCAACTTCCCAAGTTACTATTTCGGTTCAAGTTTCGCAGTAGTGTCGCGACCAGCGATCGGCGACCGACAACCATCGATTTCAACCGCGATGACCACCCTCCAGTTATTCGATCTATATTTGATCATTTTCTTAGTTTTCTTTTTTGTTTGTTTGATTTTCGCTCAAGTGTGGGAAATCAATCGTTTTCGCCCATTTAAGCTGAAAAATCAAACCAAAAAATTGTAAAAAATTAAAGTTTTAAAAAACCCACTAAGCTGCCCCATAACAAAAAGCTGAATTTAATAAACCGAACCGAATTATAACAAACCAAACTGAATTTTTTAAAAAATGAAATGAACTGAATTAATTCGGTTCGGTGTTCGGTACAATAATTTCAAAAACCAAAAAAAAAAAAAATCGAATCCGAATCGAATTACCGAATGTCCAACCCTAATTACTTATACCTCATGTGTGTTATGTACCAATGTAGACGAGACTCTGCATCACATTTTCTTCGAATGCCCTTTTTTTTGCTGCAATATGGGACAAGGTGCTACAATGGATGAACATCCAGAGATGCTGAATGGACTGGAAGGATGAACTAAGTTGTGCAATTGTTTATGCAAAAGGCAAATCATCACATGCAAGCTTATATCGATTGTCCCTAGCATGCTGCTTGTATTCAATATGGAAAGAGAGGAATACTAGTATGTTCCAGATGAAACAAAGATATTCTGAAGCACTCTTGAGAGATCAAAGCTAAATGCACTTATCTATTATTCTTAGGAGATTATAAGTTAGCCCTTTACATGTTTTTTATGCTCTTTAACTTCCACTTTGGTAATAAAATCAAATTAGTTACCCAAAAATAATCACATTTTTGTGTCCAAATTAAACCTGCATAGCTGGTGTGTGTCTTAACACACTGGATTCTACCCAGTGACTCTCCAGAGCTTCACTACAAAACTTCTTTCTGCTAAAACTCCACTCTTCCTTTTACACAAATGAAGATCGCTTCGTTTTCACTTCTTCGGCTTCCTTTCACCGTCTCCGCCACTCGCCACCGCTTCTTCTCTGCCTTCATCGTCGCCGCCGGCCGTCACCAAAACCCTAACAATGTCTCAAGGAAGCTCCAACAACCGAACAAAAATCTCCTCAAAGCTCGTGAAACTATCAATAAACATTTCTCTACTCTGGCACCGATTCTTTCTCTGGAAGACAAGCCTCAACTCTCTCACGACCAAGCCGTAGGAACTGTGGCCTCTGCACAAGCGAATTTCATGCGCGTTATAGTCCAACATATTCCTCCAGAAACTTCTGTGCATCCTTCTGGAAGCTTCAGTAAGGGTTCGGGGGAAATCGGAGTTGAGTTGTTGTGTGTGGTGAAGGCTGTGTTGAAGAAGATTAAGAGGAGAGTTTTGGTTGGGGATAAGGTTTTGGTAGGTTCAATTGATTGGGTGGATAAACGCGGAGCTATTGAGAATGTGTTTCAGAGGAAGACAGAGATTTTGGATCCTCCTGTAGCTAATGTGGATCATTTGCTAGTGTTGTTCTCTATGGATCAGCCAAAAATTGAGCCATTCTCACTCACTAGGTTCCTCGTAGAAGCTGAATCAACCGGAATTCCTCTCACTCTTGCCTTGAATAAATCAGAACTTGTTTCTCAAGAGGTTAGAAAAACACTGATATTCACTCCACATGTATTCAAGCATTTGATTAGTTGACAAGTACTTATTACTTGGATAAATTGAGTTGCTTGCTAGTAAATTTGATTTGCCACTAGTAGATGAATAGTAACCTACAGGTTAGATGAGCATATTGTTATATCAATCAGCTACCTCCAGGATTTGAGCGTGGAGGGGGCGCCAATATCGCGGCAAAAAATCACCCGTGCTTCCATGAACGTAGTCATTTTTTATTTTAATAAATAACAACACAAACAAAATGCAGTCACAATATACTCCAACCATCTAGAAAAGGACTAACTGAAAAAAGAGAGAGGAGATTTACCGCTACTTATTCCTACTTAATGCTACATATTCATAGTCAGGGGCTTCAACATTAATAGAGAAAAGACTAACTGAAAAAAGCTGTTTCAGCTAATATCATCATATTTGATGGTAATATACTTTCAAAAATAGTTCAAATATAGCATATTTCCTACATCCATGTCCAAAAACACACATTTTGATTCATTGAAAGTTAAATGTGTTGAATTATACATCACAAGGACCAAAATCAAAATTTTCATTAATTTGGAGATCAAATATACAGTTTTCTCTATAATATAGAATTTTCAATGTAAGATTGACCTAGTAGAAAAGGTCAAAAGATTATGGCCTTGCCCCTATAACAGTAAGGCATACGTTAAACTCCAAATAAAAAAGAATACATTATGGAATGTTGTAGCTTAAGATTTGATCCCAAGTAACTGTGTAAAGGGGCACAGTTGAGGGGCACCAGCGTGCCGATTTAGCTTTTGTGCTTCAGAGGTTCTGGTTTGATATATGATCATTCTTTCATGGTATATACAGATTTATACAAAGAAATTTCTGAGGTTAGCGGGTGCCCGTGAGCCCCCCTCTCAATAGGGTAGCTCTGCCACTAACTACATCTCAATCCCAAACTTGTTTGGTTTGGTTAAATAAATTATGTGTTGCAATTTCACAGTTCAGGTCCTTTATCAGCACATCACTATGCCTTGGGATGATTCCTAGTGAGTGATTACTTGTTAATTTGTTTATGCATCCTTTTACATGTCTGTTGTCATTTCTTTTTTGATTTTCTCAAGTACTAGTTGCAATGCTTGACGTTAGATTTATATACCATTTCTTAGAATGGGATACACATGTCTTTGCTTTTGTATTACCTTTGTAATGGGCTAGGATGTGAGGTGAAAAATACAATATCAGATTGTTATATTTTCAAAGAGTGAACTCAAACTGACAAAAGAGAGAAGCAAAAGAATAGAACACACAATTTTAACAGTATCATTTTTTTATTTTTAAAAAAAACTAGAACACACAAGGAGGATTCTGGATTGTCTATTTATGAAAATGTGTTTTGACTGAGAAAATCATGTAACATCTAAGCACTATTGACAACTTCTTTATGTGCTTCAGTTTTGATACTACTTTCCTCCTTCCTGTTTATATTTTGTGGTCATTTCTCTAGACGCTGAAAGCCAGTGATCAACTTCTGCAGGAAATAAAAGCATGGAAATCTAGGCTTCGTAGTTGGGCCTATGAACCAATCTTTTGCAGTGTTGATTCCAAGCGTGGACTTGATACACTCCAGTTTATTATGAGAGAACAAACATCTGTCATTGTTGGTCCAAGTGGCGTGGGGAAATCCAGTCTGATCAATGCTTTGAGAGGCAATAAGCACATTCTTGGTGCAGTCGAAGAGCAAAACTCGTTAGATCCTGTGCGTTTGTCATTTTTCATCATTTTATATTATGTATAACATTATTTTGTTTAGAACCCTGTGGTTTAGTGTTTCCTTTTCTTTATTATGATAGCAGATTCTAGGGAGCAAGTGGTATGAAGAGCAACGTGTGGGGGAAGTGTCAGTAAGAAGTGGCAGAGGAAAACATACGACGAGGCACGTGTCTTTGCTTCCATTGCCTGATGGGGGGTATCTTGCTGATACTCCAGGATTTAACCAGCCTAGTTTGCTTAAAGTGACAAAGAATTCTCTTGCACATCATTTTCCGGAGGTCTGTCCTGATGGCGCTGCTTCGTCTCTAAATTTTGTTTATTTGTTGAACAATATCTGAATCAATCTATCTATGTGGATCTCATGAGTAACTTCCAATCTTATTACTATGGATTCAGATCCGCAAAGTGCTTAAAGATAGTGAACCTGCAAAGTGTGCATTCAATAATTGCTTGCATCTTGGTGAACCGGGGTGCCTTATAAAAGGTGATTGGGAAAGATACCCATATTATCTTCAGTTGCTTGATGAAATTAAGATCAGGGAGGAGTTTCAGTTGAGGACCATTGGAACTAAACGAGAAAGTGATGTTAGGTACGTTCGGAATGCCTTTATACTTTGATGAGATATTTATCAATTCACTTGTACACAACTAAAGGTATAACTTAAAAATCTCTGCACAAAGTAAGAAGTCGGAGATAATAATACTATGAGTCGGTCAAGTACAAGAGATGTATGGTAATCAGGTTCTTTGTGTTTCCGAGTTCTTTAAAGTATGTTATATCTTATTTAAATTATAGTATTGAATGTGAGATATAAAATTTTCTGTGTATGTTTGATGACCAAGTATTCTTATAGCGGGTTGCTTAAATTTGGCATTGGCGTTTGTAAAGCTTTTCCATTAAAGGAAACTCACACTGAAAACTCTAAAAGGGCGTTGCCATCCTTGAATCTCCTGCTGTTTTAATATTTGTATTTTTGCTGATGTTACTTTTAGAATGAAGTGCTGATTTACACTTTCTTGAGATTATTATTTTCTAGACACTGAGATTCCATATGCTTTAATTATTACACCACATAATCCAATGAGAAGGATTACATTTCTTCACAAATCAAAGATGGTAAATAAAAGGACATTTTCCTCGGCAAAATTTGTGCTGGTAGCTTAAACTTCTTGTTGTTCGGCATTTCCTTATTCATGTAAGGGAACTTGTTTTCATCAGAGTACTTGAACACTTGATTCATGGAAAGGTACCTCTTGTCCATCAGTACTGTAAAACTTAAGTATTGTAATTTAATGACTAGCCTACTATTATAGTTTTTTTGTGCTCCATTTCCCTACTCAATCGTTTATTTTATTTTCTAGGGAAAAGGGTCAAAAATACCCTTCAACTTTGGTTTATTGTTTGACTTTGCCCTTGCCGTTAAACTAAAGTTAATTTTACCCCTACCGTTACTAATTTCACCATATATACCCCTCGTTTGACGGAAATCCCCAAATTGACTCAAATTAACCCAAATTCTTAAAAACGACCCATTCCCCATTTTAAACCCAATGCCCCGACCTGTATAACCCATTCCCACTTTTACCCATTCTCTCAAATTAACCCGAATCCTCCATTGAAGCCTTGTCAACTAGTTCAAACAATCATCAATCTCCTCTCTTCGTCCCCCAAATCTCTACCCAAATCCTCTCTATCTCTACCCAAATACTCTCTCCAATCCTACCTTCCTCACCTCACTCCTCCTATTATCCACTCCTACCCAAATCACCACTCTCTTCTCTTCACCTCTTAAGAAATTGACCAACAGAAAACATAACTGTTGTGCATAATTCTTCCAAGTTTCTATAACACAGTTATGTCATCTTGAGATGTCGAAAATAGATTCCACTATAAGGTTTTCAAGAAAAAAGCATGAAGTAACTGAAGCACTTCCAATACTTGAATTACTGCTGTAACAACGTCTATACATCCACCAGCACCCTGAAAGTGAACCAATACGACCACATTATGAAAGAGTCAATCCAAAATTTAAAGTTAGTTGCTTCATAGCATCTCTTTTTGACAATGAAAGTTGACTTAAAATAGAAAAAATGAATTAAAACATCAAAAACATATATAATTGGAAAAATGCCCCCAAGGCCTAGCTCAAGTGGCAAAAGGTGGAGGATTTGTGGCTTAGGTCGCAGGTTCAAGCCCCACACCATGCAAAGCAAAGCCCGGTATTTAAGTGGAGAAGGGTAGAGGGGCGGGCCCATTATCCACCGAGTTTAGAAGGTTGTGATTGGTCCAAAGGGCGGGTCACAGACAGATTTCTCGGTTATCAAAAAAAAAAAAAAACATATATAATTGGAATCGAATACATGGATCAATTTTCATACAGCATTAACTATAAAAGCTTATATTTCTTCTTTTCTCACGTCTATATCTTGACAAGGATGAAGCTATTTATACATATTTTGAGAGAGACCTTTCGGAGAACGGAAGCGGCAGTGAGACACACTCGTTTTTGCTGAACGGAGAGCTTTCTCATTCAACGACGAGTGATATCCAGCGCCAACCTGTACGACGACGAAGAATGTCGGAGTCGGAGTGAGGTGAGGAAGGTAGGATTGGAGAGAGGATTTGGGTAGAGATTTGGGGGACGAAGAGAGGATATTGGTGATTGTTTAAACTAGTTGACAGGGCTTCAATGGAGGATTTGGGTTAATTTGAGAGAATGGGTAAAAGGGGGAATGGGTTATACGGGTCGGGCATTGGTTTAAAATGGGGAATGGATCATTTTTAAGAATTCGGGTTAATTTGAGTCAATTTGGGGGTTTCCGTTAAATGAGGGGTATATATGGTGAAATTAGTAACGGTAGGGGTAAAATTAACTTAAGTTTAACGGCAAGGGCAAAGTCAACTACTAAACTAAAGTTGAGGGGTATTTTTGACCCTTTTCCCTATTTTCTATAATCCATTTGCTTGAAATAGCAAGTATATTTCATCTGCGGGGTGATGCAAATTATTCTAACCCCCCTTCCTAAAGAAACATAAATATTTATGTAAAACATCTTGCAGGTGCAAAGTAGGAGACAAGGGAGTTGTGCAAGCAGAACCGCGGCTGGAGCCCAAGAAATATAGGAGACAATCTCGTAAAAGAGTGAACCAGTCATTACTAGATGAATTGGATGAACTCGATGACGAAGACGATACACTAGAGGATGACAATCCTATTCTAAGAGCATTGAGGGAAGAAAATAAATAGAAAAAGCTAAACGGTTGAAAAGATTCTGAAAATTTTCAGTAGGCATGCATGCATCCTTTACCCCTGAATCCTTCTTGGCTTGTAAATAGTGACTTTGCTGTAACATCTTGTTCATAAGCTGAGAGTGATCGACGGGATTGTCTAGATGTTGTAGATAACAAATGTTCTGGCTGGCGCTGTGTCTCAATGCTGTGGAAGCTCTCACGACGACGTAGTGCAGTACATTTGATAAAAAGGGTGATATGCATTTCCTTCTGCCTCAATTTTTTCCATCTACGTTTTCTGTGATTATTTGGCAATGCTATTATGCCGGGTCGGTACCCTTTATTCGTGTCTGGAAGTTGCTGCTCGTACCCCTTTCAGGATATTACGAAGCCCTATATTGGAGTTCTATCATCTTTTTCGATTGAATATTGTTTCCTAACGAGCGGGCAAATGGATGTTGAACAAATAAGTTTTACTTCCCTTGGTGTTGGGTTGGAAACTCACTAATAATTGTTTTGGCAAGTGTTGCAGGGCATCCTGTGGGGAAAATAGCAAAAAATAAGTATCTTATTTTGAGACATTGATTAGTGATCGTATTGCATTGCAGTAGTTCAAATGGATAGGATAGGACTGTTCAAGGTTTATCTAAAAATCAATTCAAATTGAAAATTGAACTAAATTGATTAATTAAATTAATATATTTTTTGGTCTCGTTTGGATTTATATTTTTTAAAAGGACAAATATATTTTTGATTTATCATAAATGGGAGTCCGAAGTCAAAAGGCTATTCTTTTCTTCCAAAATGCATAGAAGACCACTGTTTTTTTTAGTACCAAATCGGACAAATTGCTGCCCCATCAGTAATAACTCTGCTCACTTTTAACCTCATTAACGCCGTCAAACAATAAAATTTCCTTGAGAAAATTGCTGCCCGAGCAGCGATTTCTTTTTTTTTAAAAAATAATTAATTAAAATTGCTGCCTGGGCAATGATTTCGTGAAGGGAATTTTGTTTTATAAATTTTATTAATTGATGTAGTGATTCTCAAAAATGCATTTCATGTTCACGTTTTGAGAAGTCATCACTAAAACAAATAGGAATGATGAGTTACAGGCTAACCCGTAGTACAATTTGATATGCCTAGAAAATATCATATATTATGTCATTTTCTTAGAGTTATGAATATTCTTTGACTTGTTTCACTATATTTTTTTGTATTTTTATGTTAGTTAATTATTTTGATGTCTAAATGATCAAAAAGCAGAAAACACAATAAATAATCAGATTTTAGATTATTTACAGTTATATTGCAAATCATTTGACAGGGGGCATCTTCAATCGTGAAAAACTTCAGAGAAATTGTTAGCACAGAGCCTACATACGAAGGTCAAACCGCGTATACATCCAAGTATTGTATTTTACTCATGTTCATATTTCGAGAATAATTCACTTATATTCATGTATTTTGAGCATAATTATTGTGGTAAGCTAATATATATGATAAGACATATTTCAAGTCAAAATACAACAAGAGTCAATCCAAAATCATTTTAAAAATCCAAATCAAAGCATTTTGAATAGAAAAAATAATTAAGGCAATGTAAAAAGAAAGTATGTGTTGTGCGCAATAAGCATGAGCTATACGCCTAACTGTCACCAAACTTTGGAGAAGGTGTAAATTACATGCCTATATGATGGTGTTATTTCGAAGCTGATATGAAGTTTTGATGATTTAACAAACTTACGGATCTAACAAGGAAGCAGATCCTTGTTATTGGGACTGCTGACAGTGAAATGAATGAATAAACTCAGTGTGAGAAATATTTGTGTGTAATAATCAAAAAGGGGGAAAATGTTATATTCTAGGTGTTTTGATGATCCTCACAAATGCAGAGACCTGGTCCCTGGCAGAGTGCTCTCATCCAGATTCAAATGGGGTACAACTGTAAAGCTGTCATGTCAGGTGGTAGGTGAAAAGCGTAGTGTACTGCACCAACAGGAAGAGCGGACGAGACTATCTATTTCAGTGTCTCACAAATGCAGGGACCTGGTCCTTGGTTGAGTTCTCTCGTCCAGATCTATAATGGGGTACATCTATAAAGTTGTCGTGTCAGAGGTTGGTGAGGCGTCAACGTACTACACCAATCAGAATGGACGTAGTTGTTTGTCCAACGGTCAATAACTCTTTATGGTTGACTTAGTCAACATGACAAACAACAAATTAAGTCATTTATTCAAAAGGAGAGAGAGCCAGCAAGTCTTCTCAAGAACTCACCAAGAAAAGTTTGCAAGGGACCTGGTCCCTGCAAGACTGCGTATGTGAAAGGACGACAAGACAGTTGTCAGAAAAGTTGTCACTTCTGATGTGGTAGGTGCACGTCCTTACAGAGAGGCAGGCTCTCAGCCAATGGGCGGTCCCAAGGAGTTTGTGTTCATTTTAATATAGTCTCTTCCAACAAAACACAAACTTAAGATTTGGCAAACAAAAACTTGGATTTTCTCTGAAAATTCATAAGCTTGAAAAGAAGGTCATCTTCAAGGAAGAACATTGCTCATATCAACAAGGGACCAGATGAAGTACTGAAGAGTCTTTGTTGTATTTAGAGCTTGTGTCTCATGTGCTTATATTGTAAATCTATTTCTAATCTATAAAGGAATTAGATCTTCGTCCTGTTCTACCAAAAGTCTAAGTCAGTTAAGGTCAACTAATTTAGTGGGCAGCATTGTTGCTGCTTAGTCAAAATTCTAAGTCATCTAGTGGTAGGTGATTTAGTGGGCAGTGTAGTATCTGCTTAGTTGAAGTCTAAGTTATCTAGAGGTAGGTAGCTTAGTGGGCAGTGTGGTATCTGCTTAGGCTCGGTTAAGTAATCGTTGTATTACTTAGTGTGAGATTAGGAGGTTAATCTCATTGTTGTGGTGTAAACTGTGCTTTACTTTCCCTTGAAAAGATTAGTAAAAACAGTTTGGAAAATCCTGTGAGACAGGTCGTGATTTTACTCCCTTGAGCAAGGAGGTTTCCACGTAAAAATCGTGTGCCTGTTTTATATTGTGATATTTACTTTCTGCACTGTTATTCTACTGAGGGACCTAGTCCCGTGGTCACTGGTGGACGCATACATTCCAACAGATGGCTTAAACATCACGGAGCCCATGCTCCGCTTTGGATAGAGCATCACAGACCTTAAACCTATTGTTGAAGATGACAATGCGAATTAACGTTTCAAGGTACATATTTTTGCTAGACAAGTTGTTATTTTCTACCACTATAAATAAAATCTTGGACGACTTCTCTAGGGTTGATCACCTTTTGATTATTGATCATTTTTGGCGAACCACGTAACAAAGAGAATAAATCATTATTAGGGTCCTTACCTTTTGAATTTTTAATTTTACATAAACAACATAAATTCTTGCCAACGGAGAATCTTAATTCAAGGTTTATACTATTTCTCTTGATATTAATCTTCTTAAGTTATTACAAAAAAAAAATTAATTATTTGCACCTGAACTTTATAATTAGGGCTGTGAAACCTAAAACACAAATGAGGATGATGAATTTTTTTACATTATATCTTCATATGGTGTTGATCATTGTGCATTAATAATTTTTCTGTAAAGATTGCTTTTGATGTTTGTAAACATTGAGAAATTTGTCGGAATTCAAAATTTACTTGACAAAAGAAGTTAAGATTATAAAAAATATCATTAACAGGAATTTAGGCCTATAGATCCCTATCTAATAACTATCTAGTAATAGAACTATGATGATACTGAATGAATACACACTCAAGTGTCAGAAAGACTTAATGGTGAACTTTTTCTAATTGAGTTGAAGATGCATAGATTCATCGATAGTGCATAGTGAACACTGAATGAGTTGAGTAGTGACATACTTGCTTGAATTTCATCACCCAGGGAACTTCAATTGTAGTTCATTTATTGAGGCAACGTAACGTATCATAGTCATGCATCAAAAATATTTTTTAATTATTGTCAACACATCCCCATTTGAAATAGTGATCATAAGCGTAAGTTTTTGCATAAATTATAATTACTTACCATGCTTTTTTGTGGGACTAGACCTCAATCTTATTAGGTTCTGTGCTTGAAAGTGATCGTTTTATACCAATTTAAAAGGTATAATTTTAACGTACTTGTTGTAAAGTATGATTTTGAAATTACTATTTATAAAATTTTATTGAGTGATCATTATTTCTCAGGTTATATCTTCTGTGTATTCTCGATAAACAGATCCAAGAAAATCATTTTACTCTATTTAATCTTGAAATTGAACGCACTTTGAGGTACTTCAAACTTAACATTGCTATGAACATTACTGTTGATCAAGTAGTTGCAACTACAGCTTCACAAATGGTCCATGCTAGCATATATGAAGAAATACATTTTGAATAATCACTAATGAAGCTAACAAAATAATAAAATTTTAATGTTGAACTGAATCTACTAGGATCCCAAATATCAGAGTGGACTAAGAAAAAAATAAATCATGCATGATTCTCAACACTATGCTAAAAGATACTAAAATAGTGTGCCTGTGTTTTTTACATTGGTACGACTATGTGGACATATTAGGCAAACAAGGCACCATTTTTTATAGTTTGAATATCCCAAATGTTTGTGAATTAAGTTTAGAAGATTTGTAACTAGACATGTTATGGAAGAGTTATAGGAAAAGTAAAATATTAAGGTTGTGTAATTCATATTCTACACCAATTTTATTTTTTTATCTTGTATTGCGGTCCTATATGGCAAACGAGTTCACAAAAAATAATATGCACAAGTCAAATGATTGACTGATGCAAAAATTAAAATGACACTTAGGGACATAAAAAACAAAATTTAAATTGATAGAGGACAAGGGTTAGCTTGTACAACTCCTTTTGCTTTGGTTTGAATTTCATTGGCTAAAATAATAGCCGGAAGAAATAAATACTAATATTTGACAAAAGTGATTTATCATCAATAATATTATCATACACGCTAGAATCCTAAGACATCTAAGACAATGTGACTGAGGCTATTTGTGGTGATGTATTCTTACTTGTTCGTATTAAAAATATTGATTGTATTCCTTTTTACATAAATATAAATAAATCAGTTGATTGATTATCTATAGTGTCAATCTAAGTAACATGAGCATTCTTGGGTGGTCAACCATGCAAAGAAAAACATATTTTTGATTTTTTGAGCTCCTCATTAAGAATTCTGAATTAATCATGGGACTCAAAATTCAAATTCTCGAGAAGGGTTGTACACGAAAATATGGAAAGAGATTTATCACATCCAAACACATCTAACATCTTATGAAATTTGGCTTGAAAGCAATAAGAAATAGAAATTTGATTGTCTAAATCTTTTCGATCTCACTGAAATCTGGTCATGATTAACAACCTGCATCAACGCATGAACTTTAATCGTTGTTGAAGCTAACACTTCTAATGGCGCATGAAAAGTACATTACTAGAAAATTGCACAGTACCTAATTTTCTTTTTCTAAAATTGTTGAAAATTCACACAATAATTAATTTCCCTTTAATTCTCTAATATCATGTGAAAAATAAAGGAGAAAAATGTTGTTGAATTATTTACCTACATTATTATAATACTAAGCCTTATTTATAAACACTATATGACCGTGTTTCTCCAAATAGGATAATATATACAAGTCATATTTCTATATATTCTAACACATACCATCAACAACTTAGTCAAATTTTCTCGATACAACTGATATTATAAATGATTTTCCCTTCAAATACTTCTTGTGAAATACTCAATTTGATTTAAGAGTCATAGTACCAAGTGAAGGAAAGCAATCACACTATAACAACAGTCTAATTAAATAGCTACTAAGTTGTTTTCATTGTTCATTCATAGATGTATCATGAAGAAATAGACAAGATAAATAAGTCAAGGTGTTCATGCAAAGTTAAAAGGTAAGGTATTATGCAAAGTATAATACCTATTTTGGTGAGGTAATATGTATATAATGAAGTATTCGAAGTGCACGTATACTTGGTCATATACCACTGTTATTAAAAAAAAGTGTTTTAGTCATGTTCCAACACAGACGAATATGCTGCAGCACTGCATAAAGCACATTACAAATTTTGGATAAAGATTGCTTAGGAATAAAGTTTGGATAAAGCTTCCAGGAGGAACAAACATAGTGCAATCTAAGTTCTCTGCAACTGAATGAGAAACTATAACTGACAGATAAAGACATAAATGCATATTGTTTCTTAAAGTTAAAAAAATAAGATAACAAACAACTTTCAGAATAGAACACCATAGGGAACCCTTGAACTCAAAGCTTCATCATCACCTAACCTGACCAACCTTTTCTTTTAAGCAACTATTTCATACTCAAAGATCCCAATTCATCATTGTCTTTTTTTTTTTTACCTCATATAATCTATTCTATAGGACATTAAAAATTTAATTGATTACCAGAGAAAGAAGAGCTCCAGACTTGAGTTCCCTCCACTTGGTAGCTAATCTTTTCATATGGGATCTGTTCAAACGCCAATTGGAATAAGAAGTTCAGCATTGCTCGAGACATCATGCGGATATTTACTGCAAGAATTACAGGCATGTTCTCTTATTATAGTGTGCATCATTATGTTACTTACTGAGTGCATTTGTGGACTAAAGTAACTTTTTTTTTAATTGGTAAGACAGATGATTTGGGATGAAGTTGGAGATGATCAGTTTGAGAGAGAAAAGGCCTTACTGGACATTGAACAGGAGTGCCTGGACGTTTACAGAAGGAAGGTTGACAATGCAAACATCTCCAGAGCTCAACTGCATCAAGAATTGGCAGATTCAGAAGCTGAGTTCACCCATCTCCTTTTGTTACTGGATGAAAGATCACTCCCCGGAAGGGTAACTTTCTGAATTCCCTTTTCCAGCATGCTAATCAAATTTTGATGTTTAGAGGGTGAGATCACCTCTACATGCATGCAAATATATAGCACAGTAATGAATCTATCTAAAAATGTCATTAGCAAAATTGAAGCAGTGAAATATATTTCAAAGTTGTGCTATATATTTCTTGCTATGACTATTTGAGTAATTCACAGATAAAAGAGCTACTGTATCAGCTTCGACCCTCATGATTCTTTCCATTACCCACTGCTGGTAACATGTACTAACATTTTCTTGTCAAATTAAAGAGAATGTGAGTTTTCAGTAATTGTGCTAACCTTAATTTCGCGAATTCATTTCCATAAGTTGATACAGAATCAAGAATGCTAATAAAACTAAAATCACACAAATAAACAAGAAGTGGAGGGCAGATGTACAGTCAGAGGAATGAATGAAAATGTATATGAGCTGAACATGACCAAAGAACTCTAAATCTATGCAATGTAGCTTGCCTCTACTGGCTTAATGGACATCAGTTCCTAATCCGAATGAAAATGTATATATTGACAAAAGCTCATGGTGAAAGGTGGACCAGTCTAAAAACAAACAGCAATGAGACAACAGATCGCCTTCCCCTTCTTTCCCTAACGAGGAGCACGCACCCACACAGATAGTATTACTATCTGTTAGCATCATGACATGACTATGACTAGGATGTTAGTTAGATCAATGACCTGAGAGGATATACATGCTTTTTCTTTTTTTAAAATTGAAACACACCACTGGATCGTTTGCATAAGAGATACTCAGTGGTTGAACTTACATAACAAGGAATGAATTTGTATTCGGCAGCCAGAAAAGATGACTGGAACACTAAAAGAACAGCTAGAGTCGATTGCACCTGCTCTGAGAGAAATGCGAATTAGAAAAGAAGAAAGGGAGAAACAATTCAGAGCTGTACAAGGACAAATTCAGAAGATTTCTGCTGAAATAGCAGGTGAATCAGAGTACAATGATTTGTCATCAAATGTTTTAGTACATGGGAATGATCTATCACTAAAAAAACTAGAAGAGTACCAGAACGAGCTTCAGCGGCTTCAAAATGAGAAGGTACGAATGAGATACTCAACCTTTGTGCCTGGCACTATAGCTAAGATGCCATCAACTGAAACGTTTTGAAATTTCTTGTTTACCCCTTTATCTTCTTCCTTTTTTGCCTTTTACTACTCTGTTCTTGCATCGAAGATCGAGAGACTTCAAAAGGTTGAAAGCTACATTAGCATGATCCGGAGCTTAGCAGCAATGCTGGGAACAGATTCTTCTTTGATCATTACAAAGGTTCATCCAAGCCTGAATGAGTTATCTGGACTGTCAAAAAACATTAGTGACAGTATATTGGAAAAACTTGGCAGCACAGTTCGGTCATTAGAAGCAGATAAGAAAGCACGGCTTGAAAAGGTAATCTCATCAACTCTGCACATTCTCTTATCTAAAAACAAGTATGCTCTTTTTTGGTTCATGTAGCCAACAACTCATGACAATTGCAGACTTAGTATTCGAAAGCCACTGACTAAGCAAATTGTAAAGAAACATAATTCAAGTGGGGCAAATTCTGTCTTTTATTTGTTTTGTAAGTACAGGCAAAACGATCAATAAAATCAGCAAAATTACTCTCCTCACTATGCTGTGTGTATTTGTAGCTTCACCAACTAGGGAAATCATTGACAAACTTGTGGAATCTCATGGACACACCCCAGAAAGACCGTGCAAGGTTCTCCAATGTCACTGCTTTGATATCGTTGTCATCAAAAGATATCTCCACTCCTGGAAGCCTTACTCTGGACATAATACAGCAGGTCAGTGACATAATAAAATTACAAATTATTTATCCTCCGGTACTACGAGGTAAGAGATTTTGAATTTTTTTTAAATTTCCAAGGCTGAGACAGAAGTCAGGAGACTGGATCAGCTAAAAGCAAGCAAGATGAAAGAGCTTTTCCTTAGAAAACAAATAGATCTTGAGGAGATATGCAAACGGTCCCACATGGAAATTCCCTCACGGCTAGAGATGGAAAGTATTATGAAACTAATGAACTCTGGTTGGTCCAATTTAAGTGTTCCATTTTTTAACTATTAAGGTGACATACTATGTTTGAAACTGATACTGACCAAAACCTCCAAAAGGGGAGATTGACCATGCTGATCTCCTCACCAGCATGAATAAACAGATAACGCAAGCACAAGAAGAGGCATCTAGCAGGAAGGCTATAATGGAGAAGGTAGAAAAATGGATATTAGCTCGTGATGAGGAGCTATGGTTAGAAGAGTATAGTATGGTGAGTTCCTTCACCTATGAGACTCAGTAGCCCATTTACTTTTTTTCATCACCTCTGTTCATCTTAAACATCCATATTTTCAGGACGACAACCGGTATTCTGTAAGCAGAGGTGCTCACAAGAATTTGAGAAGAGCAGAACGGGCCAGAGTCATGGTTAACAAAATACCAGGTATCAAAATATTTCTGCTAATGGCTTGCCATCACCAATATCAGCCTAGTAATGGGCAGCCATAATTGTGACTTAAACAACTACCTGTTGAATGAAAATATGACTAAAGCAATTAACCAAATTGTGCTTCTACAAGTTAGACAGATCCATTATGTGTTATCCAGTAAAAGGTGAAAACTTGATTAGATTCTGGATCAAGGATTTGTTAATTTTGTTGCCTTCTTTTTTTGTTTTATTTGCAGCTTTGGTGGATATGCTGATAGCCAAGACTAAAAGCTGGGAAGAAGAAAGAAAGAAACCTTTTCTATATGATGAGGTAAGAACTTAGTAACTCATATCCCCAAATAAAATACTTTTATTGGTTAGTACAAAGAATTACTCATAGTTTCATATGAAGTATTGGGCTTATGTCTATCATTCATTCATTTGAAGTTAAGAGAAACTGATTTGGATTTATCCATGGTTTTTTTAAGTTTTCATCCCTTTAGACCATGCAGAAGCTAATGCTGATAGTATAGAACACCATGACAGTTCAGTAACATCTTCAATCCTAGTCTACTTCATCATTATATATACGCTTTTTGCATACGTAAATAAGAGAGGTAGGGGGTCCTTTATCTGGTGAGAATATAAACAATCTTTTTGGTAGACACCAAGAAACAGCCTACAAAAAGTATGCATGCTTTCTAATATTTTCTAAATGTGAAAAGAATCACTAAGAAGCATTGGAAAACATAACAGAAGTAGAATCAAACATAAGCATCTTAATGAATTAACTATAGACCACATTAACCATGTTGGGTTCAAAAGAAATAACAAAGTAATTTGGCCAGAAACTTGTGATGCAATGAAAATGATTGCAGAATTTAATCGAATATATTTTCAGAAAAAGGGTGAAAATAAGAACTGATGTTACTAACTGCGCCTATTTATAAGACATGTTCATCAACAGAAACAACATCAACTTAAGACTGAAATGCTACTAGGAGGACCAGCAACAACAAGTCATAGAAAAAGATGACATAAACAGCATTGCCCTTTAATTTTGTGTTGCAACAGAGACATAAGGAATGCATACGAATCTTTTCCAAATGTTGAATAACTAGATGAAGGTTAGCTAACAGAATTAAAGTGACCTGGCCATATTCTAACTGCCGGGATATCTGAATGCAATAGAATTGAACTCTGAGAAAGCAATGAAAGTAGTAAACCATTTTGGCCCTCCGGTAATAGGTTAATTCAATTATTACCTAGTCACATCTTACATAACAGAAGTGCCTGACCCCCAGGTACCGCTGTTTGCAATGTTGGAAGAGTATAATTTGCTAAGGAAAGAAAGAGATGAAGAGAAACAAAGACAACGGGTAAGCACCACAACCATATAAAGAATTTCCTTAGTTATTCACAGTTTCACTTTTCTCAGCTTCTATGTACACTATTTAACTTCCAATCTTTTCAACAACAACAAAATCTCAAATCCAAGATACGTTGGAACATTTCCAATGTATCCAACCTTCACATAAAATAAATGAACAATGCGTACCTCAAAACTTAATCATTACCTCCTTTTACAAGACGTAATGTTGTTCTTTCAGGAAATGAAGAAAGTGCAGAATCAGGTGCCGGTTGGGCAAGAGAATCTCTTTGTCCTAAGGCCAAGCACCAGCAGCAAACGTCTTTCGGATAGAAGCCTGAATGGAGGGTTCAACAATGCTACACCTGTGAATAAAAAGTCTTCTTTGGGTATACAACAGCTGGGATCAACTCCCATCAACACACCACAGCAAAGCATTTCTTTTTTAAAGAAATCCAAGAAAGAAGACCACAGAAAGATCCTCTCCCGTAGTCGCTTTGCTTTTCATCCAGGAGATGATTCAGCTTCAGTAGTCTCATCATTTTCAGGTCCCTTTTCACCTTAGAGTTTGTGTGTTAGATTTTGAAATTATTTGAGTTCACTAATTTGATAAATTCAGATAAATCCTTAATAGGAAAGTAAAATCATGCAAAAGATAATTTACATTGTCTAGACTTTCTACAATTGTGTCACCTTATTCAAAAAGGACACAAATAGACAGTGAGGGCAGTTTCTGCGAGTATGTACAAATAAAAACCCAAGTAGAGTGTCTAGTTCCCTGGTTACAAGCATCAATACATTCACTCTTTGTTTGTTTTTGCTCAAAGGCTACTTCGTTAATCCCATTATGCTTATTTCTTAGAGCAAGCACATAAAGATGATCTTACACAATAGGTTTCATGCAAGGGGAATACTGCAGTTTGGCTTCTACGCCATGAGATCTTTTCAGAAAGATCACAAAAGCCTGTATCTTATAATCAGCAGCATGAGTATGAATGAACAACCTGCCTTCTTTGGCAGATTTTACTTTGAACAGATAAAAGCATAACAAGACCATTTTTTATTCATTAGTCATTGATGAAGTGGAGTTGTTTAAGTGACATTTGCGAAATTTACAACATTTTAATCTGCATTAGGAAGACTTAAATCAGGCAATCATTCATCAAATAAGAAAACAATTAAAACTTTTGGCTCTTTTAGCCTTACAAAAGTTCAACTTAGTCTTGACCATCCCTTTGAGAGATAAACACCACATCTAGGTAAGCGCTTACATAAGTAATTTAATGATGGCTACAAGCTTTCTTTATTGTCCCGGAAGGTCGAGTATTCCATGGAGAAATGCAAGATAGAACAAAAAGTAACGAAGGTGAAACAGAGTTGGCAGCATCCAGTCCAGAATATCTTTAGAAGGCATTGTTGAATGAATTAATGGGATACATGAACGTCTTAGAGTTCTATATGAACCTCATTTTACAAGGAATTCATTCTACTTTCAAGTTCTGGATGCTCATGTATGGATCATTATGTCAATAAAGGCATATTATAATTATCCAATCAAATCAAAATGGCCATTGTATTAATTCCATCTAGAAAAACATCCAGGAGCTCACATGGGCAGTTCATATTCATACAAAGCTCTCAATCCAAGTATGAAGAGAAAATCAGCAACTAATGTCTCAAATATCATAGATTGGCCTCTGGCAATGCATAATCATAAATCTAGGGAAAATAACAATTTCTTTTCAAATTATAATCATAAGCTCTACTCTGAATGTGAATAATAATTTCGCACAACCATTCAAAATAGTATGTAAACACAGAGTTTTAAGTGCACTTCTGAAAGAATGCCTCAATTCTTCGAGTTCCGGAAGGAAGTGGCTTATCTGTCGATGATCGAGGACGACTTTGAACCTTCGGAGACCGATCCGATGGCTGTGAAGGCATGGGAAGCGAATCGAGAAGGAAATCGCTAGTAGGTTGATGCCTTTTAACGGCAACTCTTAAATGCTCGAGCTTTATGGTTTTTCTCTTCTTCTCCAGAGCGACTTGTGCAGATTTTTCTGCAAGTAATTCAAGGAAAAGCTCGGTGGAACTAGCAATGAGATGTAGGGCTTCTGAGTTTATCTTGTTGATGTCCTGGTCCAGTTTCATGATTTTCTTCACTCGGCTTATCGGAATCTGGAGTTGGTGGGTCTCTCCAGCGACGGCGACAGCGACGGTGGAGGTTCCTTCTTCATCCTCTCCGGCCATTGTATCGAAAGCTCTGGTCATCGAAGACAACTGAAGTCAACATTGGGTTTTAACGCCTTCTGAATTTGGCGGGAATGACTTTTTGCCTTGCCGCCTTACCAGATTTGGGGAAAATCAGGTGTGTTTGGCAGGAAGGAAAATATTTTTTATTTCTCACCTTCAGTTGGTTTAAATAATTCGAAAAAAATATTATTCAAATTAACTCATTTTTTTTAAATTTAACGAAAAAATGACTTTCCATTCAAAAGTTAAGAAAAATTACTTCATCCTTCAATATTTTTTTTCTTAACTTGCCCCGTACTTTGTACCCGATAAATTAAAATTCTTAAATTTTCTTATTTTTAAAATTTTACATATATATTTTACACCTACCCTTAAACCAACCCACAGCCCGGGCAACCCTTACCCCAAAACCAGAGTCGTCAAAATGGGCTTGGCTCGCGAGGCCGGCCCAACCCAACCCTTGAATTAAGTGGGGTTGGGCTTAATTTTTTTGGCCCATTTAGGAACAAGACTTTTTAACCCAGCCTCATTTGGCCCGTAGCCTCGTAGGGCCAACCCGCAAGCCTCAAAGGTCAGCCCGTGGGCTATTAATTTTTAAAAATATTTTTTATATATATTCTTAGTAGTGTTTTATTTGTAAAGATTTTATCAATAAATATTTTGAAAATATCAGTATAAAATCAAAACTATTTTTTACATATCTTTTACATTTTAGGGTCATTAGCCCACTAAATTTTCATTGCTCCATTATAAGTACGAATCTTTGACCTCCTTTACTTTTGTTTTTATGCCTAATTTTTTTCACTTCTCCTTTATTGTCTTGTTTATGAAAATAATGATCATGTAATGTTTTTTTGCTCAGATGAATCTTATGAATGTTGTATCTTGGCTATTATGTATTTGTTTTGTAAATATTCACTGAAGTATGTGTAATTCATGAATGAATTTATGTATGTATTGATGTCGTGTCCATCGGACATCGACATTCGTATCCTTTCTAAGAGGAAAATGTTGTCCCTTTTTTTTATTGAAGGGCCAACCCGTCCCAACCCATGACCCGCTTTGGGTTGGGTTGGGCTGCTATTTTATCGACCCTTTAATTAAAAGGGTCAGCCCGTCCCAACCCATTTAACTCTCTAGCCCGGTAGGGTTGGGTTGGGCCAGCCCATTTTGACAGCTCTACCCAAAACCAGCCCCCTCCACCAAACAAAAAAAAACATATTAAAAAAAATTGAAAAATATTTCAAATTTTTAAAAAAATATATTTTTGAAGATATTTCAAATTTTAATGTTTTTATCTTTTACGCCCCGCCACCCCAACCCAAGCCACCCCTGTCAAAAATTTTTTTAAAAAAGATGTTTTTGGAAAATATTTAAAATTTTAAAAATTTACATTTTTTACGTCACCTCCACCCCTTACCCCCACCCCCGCCTCGCCACCCCATCCAAGCCACCCCGTCAAAAAAAAATTATTTTTGAAAAATATTTTAGATTTTAAAAAATTTCATTTTTTACGCCACTTCTAAGTCCTACGCCCCACACCCCACCCCACCCAGGGCACCAAGTCAAAAAAAAAATGTTTTCGAAAAATATTCATTTTTAT